>JAQQAC010020790.1:19935378-20124571 GCA_029783875.1 Phataginus tricuspis | reverse complement strand
CCATGTCCTAAGCACTCTACACACACCCACTAACCATTGCTTATGGCTCCTGTGGCTCCCACCTCTGTTCCCAATCACCCCTGTCTTGGGACAGTGTCTCTTCTCTTTCATTGCCCAGCTGAGTACCATTAATATGAGGCTATTTTGTACAAGACTTCTGCTGAGGGTTTGAGGGTACTTGTTGTAGATAGGCACTGTGTGGGAGGAAGAGGGCAAAGGTAGTGTATAAGTATAAACAGCGTCAAATAAGCAATGAAAAATTAAACATTACTTATCTTAAAGTTCATGGGTCATCGCTGTGGGGAATTTCTCACTTTATCCTTTAATCTTAGATCCCACCTGATGCTGTCTTTTGGAACTGCTTCTTCCTGTCTCCCAGCATCTCTTGTTTATCTTCTCCTCAGCCTCTCTGAATCATGGAATGCTTCATCCTTCTTTCCTAGCCTTTGGGAACTCAACCTCCTGTTATTTTATGATGGAGACAGTTTATCTCCTCCCCTTTTATTAATCATCGAGGTCACACAGTGGGGCTTTCACTAGTCATTGAGCTATTGTGCCCCTCCCAAAAAGCACCTCTGAAAGGAATTCTTTGGCGCTCCAGAGCTACAGTCTTTAAAATACCATTTATTTTTCTCCTCACCACATTTGGATTTTGAGGAGATCAAGTCTCTCCCAAATTAGTTAAACAAGTAGAAGATAATTCCAACTATAATCTCAATAAATGATAAGTTTTCTGGAATTTAATAAAATGATCTTAAAATTAATTTAGGGGGAAAAACAAGCTTAAAAAATAAGATAAATCTTAAAAAGAAGAGTAATAATGGAGGACTCATTTTAACAAGACTTTCTTATTGTTAGTGGAAGAATGAGCAGACAGACAACTAAAACAATACAAAGTCCAGAAACAGATGTAAAGGTAATTAAAAATACCAGTAGAAAATACAGGCAACTATTTATGTAATCCTGGACTAAGGAGGAGGGCCTTCCTAACCATGATAAAATATGTGTGTGGGGGGGTGTGTTTTGGGGAGGGTGGGTGGTAGGTGGGTCTGTGTGTACCATTCCTAAAAAAAAAGGAAACAGCATGCTTTACAACATGACAAAACTTTAAAAACATTATGCTAAGTGAAAGAGCCAGACACGGAAGACCATATATTGTATGATTCTATTTCTGTGAAATGTACAGAACTGGCAAATCCACAGTAGATTCATGGTTGCCAGGGGCTGGGGGAAGGGAGTGTGGGAAATAACTGCTGGTGAACATGGGAGTTTCTTACTAGATTGATGGAGATGTTCTGGACTGGTACTGGTGATGGTTGTACAACTTTTGACTGTACTAACAACCACTGACTTGAATAGTTTAAAGGCTGAATTCTTTGTTAGATGAATTATATCTTAATAAAAAACAATTTTAAAGATAAATCAGTTTCACTTGGGGTATCATGAGAAAAAAATAAAACCACAGAAAATGATTAAAGAATGTGATAAAGAAAGAAATATTCAGTGACACTTGTTAAAGGTGGTAAAGCAGACTTCATTCAGAACCATTGGGATAGGCACAGAAAAATATAGCACTGGCAAGTGGGAATTTATAGCCAAGGAGCAGAGTGGGGATTACTAAGAGGAATATCGAGAATGAGGAGGTCTGGCTAACCTGGCCTAACAGGACTCTTGCTGAAGACAGGCCAGGGTGATCTTCATCTGGGAGATGGTGGAGGGTGAGGAACTGATCAGGTATTGAGAGTGATTAGGTATTGATGGTGGGAGTTCTGGTTAAAAAGGCTTAACAGTTGAGTTCCTCCTAAAACTAGGTTTTACAAGGAAGTGCACAGATGATCTAGGATAAGGATTCAGGAGCCTGGCTAAAAAAATCTTTGTCAAATGTGAATTAAAAATTTTTTAAAGACAAATGACTAATACACATAAAATGCAAATTAAAACAATAAGATTGAATATTACTCTATTTACTTGGCAAAAGTGGAAAGACATGATAAATTTCTGTTACTGGGTAGGTTATAGTCTAATGGATATTTTCATATATTGTTATCAGTGAAGGGCAATCTGGCAATGTATTTGAAATACATCGTGTCCTTGTGATTCCATTTCTAGGAATTTATCTTAAAGATAAGTTCTGGGTAAAGATAAAGTTATCTTAAAGCTATTATATGCCATTTAAAATATAGTAATAAATGCGACAACACAGGAAGATGTTTCTGCTGCTAGGGAGAAAAGTTAGAGTGTATAATATGTGATATGAGACAGACCAAAGAAGTACACAGTCAAAAGTCTGGAGAGGTAATTTGTATTTTCTTGTACTATATTCTTATGTACATTTTGTTTAGCTATGTTCCATATATTCCATATTGGAGATATCTTTTCTAATCAGAAAATAGCAGAAAAGCTATTTAATATAATACAATTTCAAGTGTGGTGAACTTTTTTGGAGTGGGTTGTTTGTTTGGTGAGCACCATAGCAGAAATGAGAATAGAAATTTCTTGTTTCTCTTGTTTTAAGACCAGAGATTCCGGGGAATTAATAGTAAAATTCCAAACTTTCTAGTTGCCTATATGAATTTCCTTCAGTGGTGTGTATAGTTTCAGGATTTGCCCAATTGATTAATTGGTAATTTTATAACAAAAGTCTTGTAAATTAAACTGTGATATATCCATTCCAAGAATTTTCCTCTTCAATGTCAGATATTTCAGTCTCTCTAACCAGGATCATATTGAACAGAATCCTTTCTGATTTGACTTTGAATTCAGTGTTCCCTGAATGTAACAATTTTCTTCTCCCAATTTCCTAGACAGAATCATGAATAAACTGGAGGACAAGCAGGACCAGATGATACCATGAAGAGAAGTTTACAGGCCCTCTATTGCCAACTGTTAAGTAAGTTGATGCTGCATTTCTTCCATCTTAGAATATACCTATGTCATTGTTTGTCCAGTGCCAGAAACTTACATACTTTCTGGAGAGCTAGGGTTTGGCTAATGGCAGAGGGCAGTAAATTTTCTCTCTGCTTTGTCTAGGTACTTGAAGTATCTAGCATCGTCATCCTGTTGCCTTGGGCATCAATTGTAATGTAGACTCCATTATAGTAATTCTAAATTGGCATGTTAAGTATAGTTAATTAATGAATGTGTGTCAAAAGCATGGGCTTGTTTTTGTGATAGAATAAAGGGTGTTTCATTACGACCCTCCGTAGTTTCCTCCTGGAGAGGGAATGAAAGGCTGTGTTTTGTGGATTTTGTCACACAGAACCTGTTAACATTCAGTGACTGCACAGCCTTTGGTTTGGAATGCTTTGCATAGTTACATGTGTTCTTAATGAATGGTGAAAATGTGATTTCTTTAGGTTTAGTTGTGAATGATGAGTGTGAGGTGATGACTTTCTGCCTGTTGCTCCTGTGTCTTGGGGATTGTGCCATAAAGCACCAATTGCCACTCAGTGACGGAATAGCCTTTGGGATTGAAATTGTTACTGAATGAATGTAAAAACCAGTCCAAGTTGTTGGATTTGAAGTTCAGATTGATTCACGTGGGACAGCAAGCATTGCCCACCCCAAATCAAACCAAGCCCACTAAGTTAGGAAAACTTGGAATTCACTGTGCTTATCTGGTTCTTGCTGAGGTGAACAGAGAACCTGTGTTTCCTAGGCTGAGTGGCTCCTTGTTAACTTTTGCCGAGAAAATAGCACAAAAAGAGATTGAGATGCAAATCACCCAGTTGGCCCTTAGAATTTAGCAATTCAGGTTATTTTGTACCTCAGTGCAAAGCCCTTTATCTACAGGCAGCATTTTGATTAGGTGTTTTAATTGACTCATTTCTGCTACTGAATTCTAGTCCATGAAACACAGATTATGTCTAAAAGGAAAAGAAGGGATGTGAACTCCACAGTTCAAGCAGGTTTATTGCTAAACCTGAGAAGGACATCTGTTCTGGCGAGCAGAACAAAGAAGGTGTCTTACAGGCTAAGAGGCTTTTTATAGCCAGGGCTTTGGCGGGCTCTTTAAGGGAAGGGGGGCTCAGGGAAAAGGTGGGCTTGTGGCCTGCTGACATGTCCTTTGGCGGATGCTTGTAGTCTGCTTGTAGTCTAAGATGAAACCTAGGTCTCTCTGAGACGGTGGGTGGGCTTATTCAAAATGTGGTATTCAGGTCCGGATTCTATCATTCCTGGCTTTAAAACGGTATAAGAAGACAGGTCGCCATTCTTTTCTTGGCAACTTCCTGCTGAGCGGGGGTCATGAAGGGAGTTTTCTCATATTCTGAAGCAGGGAGGCCGTTTGGAGGTGATCTTGAGTAGTTGCCCAGGAGATGGCCACCTTCAGTCCTATAAAAACCTTTGGAATAGGTTAATTAACTGGAAGAGGTTAATTAAGTGATAAAGGCTAATGGGGCCAGGAGAGGTAGGAGCCAGTGAGGAGGAAGAGGAAACGGGTTATTAGAAGAGCCTTCAAGGAGTTTGGAAGCTTGCTTAGGAAGAAGTTTTGCCCCATCTCTGACGAGGCTGGATTTGTTGGTGTAACATTTGTCTGTTTCAAGAAATAGACAAAGAAACAGCATTGTTCTTGGAGTAGAGCATATATGCTGCCCTGTGAAACTGTCAGAAAATCAAGGCCTCTGTGGTTTTGGAGGCCAACCGAAGCCAGGGAGTCCACTTGATCTTGTAAGTGTCTCAATTGGTCAGAAACCTCTTTGAGTCCTTCAGCAAGTTCTTTGGACAGCCTGGTGAACTCTGAAAGAGAGACTCCTAGGGCCCCCGTCACTGTCCCAGCACCTGTGATTATTCCAAAGGTGGTCATTAAGGGGACTAGCTGTATGGCGTGTTGTTCCCTCACATGGGTTATGGGAGATAGGGATGGGTAGATCAGATGTTGCTAAGGAAAGGGGGGAGTGAGGACGCCCAGAGTACAGACTCCAGTCCAGTTGGTTGGCAAGCAAACGAATGCCTTGTCTCCGCACACCCAAAAATGCCTGTTTCCAAGGAGAGGCATCCCATAAGATCAAACCGAGACAAGAGGAGGAGGTCTGGGGGTGGGGTAGGATGTAAATGTTGGACCACCTCGAATTTGTGCCATATATGCAAGGAGGAGCTAAAAGCTGCAGCCATCAAGGGGGAGAGGAGTGAGGCTGGTTGCAATATTATAGGACCCTCTTGGCTAAGAGCAGTGAACTTTTGGGTTAGGAAGATTCTGCCATCAGGTGTATTGAGATGTTTGCACTCTTGGGCTCTTCTGTGGGCTAGGGGAGTGTCTTTTAGGGGTTCTTTTCCTCTGTCTTAGCAATATCTAGATGTGGTGGCATTTAGACTGCCTTGGAAGGAACTATACCCAGATACCTGTAAGAGAGTTCCCAGATGGTAAGTATTGAGGTAATCAGACAGTGGGAGAAGCTGAATGGTGGATTTGCAGAGGAAGGGATCTAAGAGTCAACTGGTTATAGTGGTCTTGTTGGGCTCGAGAGATGCACAAAGGAACAGGATGGGTTAGATGGAGTCCACCTTAGGAGGGACTGGTTATGGCCCACTGGGGAAGCCAGTGAGCCTTTAAGGCCTGTCTGATACCTTTTAGTGCCCCTGGAAGTCTGATGTCAGATCCTTCAGCTAGGGCTGTACCCCTGGGACTGGCAGTCTCAGTGGAATGTAGCCCTGCAGAAGTGTTGATCCATGTTCCAAGAGGAGCAGGGGCTGCTGAGTCTGCTATCTGGGAAAGGTAGAGACAGACCCAGCAGGGTGGTTGGATGGTTCCATTAAAGGTTTGAATGATTTGAGCCACGTGGGAGAGTGTCTGATTGAGGGTCTGTGCTGTGGTGTTAGGGGTTAAGAGGATGAGTAATATTGAGAAAGAAAGGATCGGAGCAGGAGAACACAGGAGGTAAAGGTGGTGATTTGCCTTGGGGAGAAATAGGAAAAGGTTCCCTGTAGCCATAGGCCTGTATTATTGTATCTAAGGAGGTGGAGGGCGAGTAATAGGAGAGCTTCTTTAGGATGGTCAAGAAAAGTTATGGAGAGAGACTCATGGGATTGTTTAGCCATGTCTTTGGTCTCTTCAGCCATGGGAGACAACTTGGTGATCTTCAGGGTTGTGGGTCTGGTTGGTGTGCACTGGAAAAGAGGAGCCTTTTTTAGAAAGGAAAAGTGGACCCAAGAGGAATGACCTTTTAATTTGGCCACTGTTGGGGTAGTCAGGATTACTTGGAAAGGCCCCGTCCATTTTGGTTTTAGCCCCTGGGAGGGGCTGAGGGGCTTCTTATATACCCAGTCTCCAGGTTGTAGGGACAGAGGAGTGAGGGATGTAGGTTGTCAAAGTGTTTTGGGAGGGTGGAGTCAGCATAGTTCCAGATGAGATGTCTAGGGGTATTAAGTAAAGAATTAGAGAGGTGGGGGGTAGGTTTGAGTTGGAGGTGGGAAAAGTGAAGGCAATAAGGGGCCTTCCATATAGAACCTCAAGGGGCTGAGCATAAGAGGTTTTCACAGGAGAGATTTGAGTTTAAAAAGGGCTAAGGGTAGGAGCTTAGTCCAATCCAAATGAACCTGGAGGGAAAACTTAGACTCTGTTTGAGAAGGTGATTTAGCCTTCTCTACCTTGCCTGAGGATTGGAGTCAATATGGGATGTGGAACTTCCAGGTTATATTTAGGGAAGAGGCTACCTGTTGGGTGATCTGTGAGGTGAATTCAGGTCCGTTATTGGTTTGGATAGAGGTTTGGAGTCTCAAGTGGGGGACGATTTCAGTGAGTAGGAATGTGCTACCATGGAGGATTTTTTGTTGCAGAAAAGGCCTCTATCCATCTGGAGAAGGTGTCAACCAGGACAAGGAGGTATCTTTGTTTCTTTACTGGAGGCATATGGTTAGAGTCTGTTTGTCAGTCAGTTTCAGGGACATGATGCTGGGGTTCTTGTTCATAGAGTCGAAGAATAAACTTAGCAAACACTCAAGGTAGGAGAGCCAGGGAGAAGCTTTTATTTAGAGATAAAGTGAAAGGACAGAGCTCCTGGCTCATGCCAGGAGGGGACAAGAGAACCCATAGTTGTGCATTACCTAGGGGTTTTCTAGGCAGTTGAGGATTTTTGGGAACGTGCTAAAGGCTTAGGGGTGTGGACTTGTTAAATGTTCATCTTTGATGAGACATTAAGTCCCTTATCTTACCAGTCCTCCAGGTAATTCTTCAAAATTAACATAAGAAATTTACTGCAGATTTCTTTCCCAGAATAGCAGCTTCTTGGTCTGGGGGCATATCAATCATCAATCAAGACTGCCTGCCCTGCCCTCAAGGTGGGCTGAGTTATTGTCTGTTTGCTAAAGAGTTTTAAAGGCAATCTAAGATGGAATTTTTCTTGCTTTTACTATGTTGTTTATGGTTAGGCTTGCTTGCCATTAGTAATTGCCCAGGTTGCAAATCACCTGATTAGGTCAGAAGGAGGAAAAACAGCATATAGGCCTAGGCCTTTTAGCAAGCTAAAGTGAATCTTACACGTGATTACAAATGATTAGCATAATAAAAACATGGGATATGCTAAGATACTTTCCTTTATCTGGGGAATATTAACTGATCTCACTGAAAAAAGACTCTAGAGCTTAATGTTAGCACAGAGTTTTGGTAGGGGGTTTCCTTGCATATAGTTACATTGCTCTGACTGTAATTATCCTGCCTTGCTTTTTCCAGAGACCTTCACCTGCTCTGTCTAAGCCCATGGTCCCTGTCTCAGAGGGATCCCTGGAACTGTTGGGCAGGGAAGGGAGGAGGTCTGAGGTTGCTTTGAGGGTTGGTGGTTTGGCATATGGAGCATTGGGCGATAATCTTTTGTAGGAAGGTTCTAAGACCAGGAGTAAGATGTATGTGGGTCTATAGGAATTGGAGCAGAGAGAATGATCCAGCATGGAACTGGTCATGGAAAGATGAAAGGAATTTATTTTGTAAGCCTTCAGGAAGGACCAGTTTTCCATGGAGGAACCACCATTGCCCTTCTTGGAATGCCCCCTGTGCTCTGAGTAGAGCTAATTCTTGGGGTGAGTAGGAGGGTATAAGAGGGAAGAGGAAGCAGGGAATGGAGAGAGGGTTGGCAGCTGCTTGTTTTGCTACTTTGTCAGCCTCATTATTTCCATGAATGATGTGTCCGAGATTTTTATCCTGTGAGTTAGGTCTTTGATGGCTCTTGCAATGAATGACAGCAGCTCTAAGGGGTAGAAGTACTGCCTCTAGGAGATCTTGAATTAGGGGTCCATTTGTATAGGGGTCTTTTTTGCTGTTAGGAATCCTTTTTCATGCCAGATCTGAGCATTTGAATGCAGAATATTATATGCACATTTAGAGTCTGTATAGATGTTGATAGTTTCACCCTTTGCCCAGAGTAAGAGCTCTGGTGAGTGCAATAAGTTCTGCTTGCTGTGAGGTCATCCCTGCAGTGAGGGCTGCCTCCCTGATTACTTCTCAGGGAGGCTGGGAGGATTGGCTATCATGATAGCCCTCAATGATGGCACACCCAGCCTGGGAGGGAGCGGCCTTTTAGTGCTTCCATCAATAAACCAGTCAGGAGACCCCAGAATATGCTCTGAGGTTATGTGATGGAAGTGGGTGAGAGGAAATCAAGGATCTCAGTGCATGCATGTTGAGGGGTGGAGTCTGGGCAGTTAGGTACTAGGATGAGGGTGGCAGGGTTTAGGACAGAAGAGCAGCAGAAGGTAACCGAGGGTTCTAGAAGCTGATAGTGTAAGACTTGGACTCAGGCGGAGGAGAGAAGGGTTAGAACCTAGTGGCTGAGAAAGTCAGAGAGGTTGTGTGAGGAGTGTACCTGTAGGGGCTGGTGGAGAATGATTTTTTGGGCTTTGGAGATAAAGAGTGCAGCTGATGCTAGGACCTGTAAGCAGAGAGGCCAGCCTTTTATCACAAGGTCGAATTGTTTAGACAAATAGGCAACAGGCTGGAGGGAGTCCCCAGCTGATTGTGCGAGTAGCACTGATGTCCATCCCTTTTTACTGGTTAAGAATAGAAAGAAAGGTTTGTTAGGGTTAGGTAGAGTCAAAGAGGTGCCTTGAGGAGTGCTCTCTGAAGGGCCCAGAAAGAAGCAGGAGTTAAGTCTGTCTCTGGCAGCCTTTCTTGGGGATCCCTGTGGGAGGCCTCATAAAGGGGTTTTGCAATGAGTGACAAATTTGGGATCCAGAATCTAAAATAGGTAAGAGCCCCAGGAAGGAAAGAAGATCTCGCTTTGTGAGGGGAAAGGGAGATTGTTAATAACTTGTTTTCAGAAGATGGGTATGCAGCAAGTGGTAGGGGTGAGGTCAAGACCAAGGTAAGTGACCTTTTGCTGTATAGTTGAGCTTTGTGTTCTGAGACACAGTGTCCCTTTTTCCTCAGGAATGTAAGAAGGAAGATAGTGTGGGATACAGAATCATTATTTGAGGGGCTGCAAAGTAAGAGGTCATCAAAATACCGGAGCAGGTGGCTAGGGGCGAGTTCAGGAGATTGGAGGTCCTTTTGTAGTGCTTGGCCAAAGAGGTGGGGGCTGTCCCAAAATCCCGGGGGAAGAACTGACCATGTGAGTTGTTGAGTGAACAGAGATATGGGGTCTGTCCAGGTAAAGGTGAAAAGTTGTTGAGAATCAGGGCTGAGGGGAATAGTAAAGACGACATCTTTGAGGTAGAGTATTTGAAGTCTATCTTCTAGTTTCTAGTATTTGAGGTACAGTGAGTACTGAGTACTGGGGGAGATATGGCACAGGAGGGCGTAGGGATTGGGGACCACTGGGTAGGCAGGAACAACAGCTTCATTAATCTTTTGGAGCTCTTGGACTAATCAGAAGGAGCCATCAGATTTTTTTACAGGAAGGATGGGAGTATTGGGGGAGTGGGTAGGGATTAGGATTTGGGCTTTAAGAAGGCAGTTGATGATGGGCTGGAGGCCAAGATGGCCCTTGGGGCTGAGCAGGTATTGGTTAATTATGACAGCTTGAGTAGGGTCTCTCCAGGCTACTTTGAGGGGTTGGTGGTGTGAGGCTATAAAAGGGTACCGCCTCAAAGGGGAGGGCCTCTTTAGGGGGTATGACTGGGAGAATGAGGGACGTTCAGAGGGAAGTGAGGGAATGAGTAAGGATGCCCCCATGGGGTGGAGGATGTCTCTTCCCAGAAGGGGGGTGGGGCAATGGAGGATTACCAGAAAGGAATGAGTGAAAGTGATATGGCCCAAGGAACAATATAAAGGAGGGGTTTGAGCTGGTGTTTCCATTAAGCCTTTCACCCCAACAACCAAGTTAGAGAAGGGGAGCAAAGGTCCCGAATATTCAGTAAGCACAGAGAGGCTGTCCCCCATGCTGACCAGAAAAGAAACCTGACTTCCAGCCACCACCATTGTTACCTGTGGATCTGCTGGTTTCGTTGTGGAGGGGGCCTTGGGATCCAGGCCACATCAATCAGCTGCTGAAGACAAGGCCATGAGGGCCACCAGGTCCTCTCCAGATGTGTCCAGCCACGTGGAGGGGAGAGAACTCAAGGGAGGGGCTGACTTCCCTAGAGGGCAATCCATTTTCCAGTGACCCCATTATCCACAGCTCAGACACGCTTTGGAGGAGGCCTGGGATTGGGGCAAGCTCTTGCCCAGCGGCCCGGATTGCCACAGTGAAAACAGATGCTAGGTGGGTGTGGGCTGGAGCCTTTTGCAGGCTTGTCAGTGGGAGGTCAAATTAGGGAAGCCAGACTCTGATATGCGGCTTTAGCCTGTTTTTCTTTCTCAGTTTTTTGTTCCTCATCCCAGTTGTTGAAAACTTTAAAGGCAAGGTCTACAAGCTGTTTTTTGGAGTGTCTGGGGTCTATTTTCTAATTTTTGGAGCTTTTTACGAAAATCTTGGTAAGACTGGGAAATGAAGTGGAGGTGTAAGAGAATAAGACCCTCAGCGGAGTTTGGGCTGGTGTTTGTGTATTTGATCCTGGCCTCTGAAAAGCAGTTCATAGAGAGGGCTGGGTTTTCATCTGCCCCCTGGGTAATCTCCCTGAGTCACATGTGGTCATGACTAGCCCTACCAGGTCATCAAGTTGGTATGTCCACTGGGGGCTTGGGGGCTCAGGCCTGCGGACTGCTCAAGCTGCTGTAGCATGATTAGCAGGGTGCTGCCAGTGCAACTCGCCAGCCTGATTTTCGGCTGCATACCAAATGCATTCCCTCTCGTCATCCGTGGAGACTGATGAGAGGATGAGGTAAATGTCCCCCCACGTGAGGTAGTACATTTGAGTAACACGGAGGAACTCTGTCCTCAATTTATCAGGATTTTCTGAGAAGTACTCTATCTTTTGTTTAATATGCTCCAGATCATCAATTGAAAAGGAGACGTGAACATGAACGGGCCTTTCAATGCCTCCTGCCTCACGGAGGGGTAGGATAGGGTGAGAAGTGGTCTGAGGAGGTATTGGGTGGGAAACGAGAGTACAAGACCTGTCTGAGGAGGGGGAAAAGGGCCGGTTTGGGGAGGGGGTTGGGCTGAAAGAGGCAGACAGGCCTGGGGATATTGGGAAGGAGGGGAGGGGTGCTCAGGGGAAGCCGACAGTGGGGACTTTGCTGAGGCTGCCGGGGAGGAGGAGGACGGTAAGGCGGAGGGTTGTCAGCCAGGTCAAGGTCATCAACAGAGGAGGGAAGAGGGGGGTAAAGGTGTGATGTTGTCAGGGTAGGGCTAGGGGAGTTTTGGCAAGAATTGTAGGGGGTTCTTGTTCAGCGGGAGGAGATTTAGGGGGTTTTTGTTTAGCGAGAAGAATTTGAAGAGAGGAGAGGGAGGAACAAAGGAAGCGTTGCTCGCAGAGGGGGAAGGAGGCATGAGCATAGCGTGTCTTTCTCCGTGTGCTCTATAGTACCATGGGTTTGCTGCCAAGGTCATTAAGTCTGACCATTTGCCAGTCCTCTGGAGGAAGTTATCAAGGTCTCGGAGAATTCGGAAATCGAGAGTGCCCTCAACTGGCCAGCATGACCTGTTACCGAGTTTGTATTGGGGCTACATGGAGGTAGAGTAAAAGACCAATTTTTTTGGTTTAATGTCTCCTTTTAATCCTGATGGGGAAAGATTACATAGGAGAGAGCTGAGAGGGGGTGTCTCCCAATGTATTTGAGGGAGAATTGCCCATCTTGGGAGGGTGAGAAAGGTGGCCAAGGTTGGTAAACAGGCCTCCAGGACGTCTCCCTGCGATCAGCTTCCCAATCGGAGTCCGTGGGCTCCTGGAGCCAGATGAGATTGGCCTGCACTCTGAAAGGAAGCATCCCCCGTAGTCAGAGTGTAGGGGGTCCCCTCTTGTTGTGGTGTTCTCAAATGGAGAACAGAGAGGAAGGGAAAGGGTCAAAGGGAAAAGGAAAAGGGGATGCCGGATCAACTTTCTCTCAACGCCAAAAGAAAGCCGACGAGGCCAAAATCTTACCCTCCTAGGAATGGCGATGGATTAGTGGTTGGTGGTAGATGTGTAGATTGAGGTCTGGCAAGACAGTCCTTGGACTGGAGTTCATGAAGGAGGTTCTGGGTGAGGGAGAGAAGGGAAACGGGGTGAGACACAGGAGGCTCTCAGGATTTAGGCATCAGCCCAGGACGAGTTGCCACTGCCCGCTGCTTCCCAGGTTGCAGAAGAGCTTCTGCTCTCGGCTCCTGCTCCCAGGTTTTGGTACCAGATAAAAGGAAAAGAAGGGACGCGAACTCCACAGTCCAAGCAGATTTCTTGCTAAACTTGAGAGGGACCTCTCTGTTCCGGCTAGGCTTTTTATGGCCAGGGTTTTCGGCGGGCTCTTTGAGGGGAGGAGTCGGGGGAAAGGTGGGCTTGTGGCTTGCTGACATGCTCTCCAGAGAATGCTTGGAGCCTAAGATGAAACCTAGGTCTCTCTGAGATGGTGGGCGGGATCTTTCAAAAAGGCAGCACTCCTGTCCGGGCTCTGTCAGTGTCGGCCAGTTTTCAGCTTGGTAGAACACCGCCAGGAGTTGAAGGGACTTCCTCATATCCTTCCTCCAAGTGCTCTATAGGACTGTGAGTCTGTTGCTTTTTTTTTTTTTCGATAAGCTTGCTTGTTAGAAGGCTCTACAGATTGAAGAAGCAATGTCATCAAGGAATGATTAACTCTGCCTTGATGAGAGAGGGGACCTTTGAAGGTTAAATAGGATTATGCACACATACACCCTCAAGAAGGAGAGCCAGACAGAGGGAACAGGAGAAGAAAAAGAGCATAGCAGAGTGGGGAGGCACCAAAACGTTTGTTCAGCTCACCTACGCTGATTGTATGCCCCAAAGTTTGCCTGATATCATAAGGCCCTATGCTATTGAGAGGCATCAGATAAGTATTCTGCAGTTCAGAATCAAGTCTTAATGCTATACCAAGGCCAGCCCATCCTCCCAAGCTTAAGAGGTTTTCCTCAAACATTATCTGGATAGATGTGGAAATCAACTTTGTCTTAACACTTCCATCATTTGCAAGCCTGCCTAGAAATGCAAGCAGCCTAGATAGAGTAGAGAGTTTCCTCCTAGTCAGGAGACGGGTAATGGCCCTCAATAAACCACTCTGGTTATTAGAGAGCTGATTGTTCACTGAACCCCAGCTTTGTACAGAGCTGGGAATATGGAGTGCTTTTCTCATAGACTTGAGATCAATTAGTCTGACTTCAGAGAATGGTTTTCACAAGTTCATTGAAATGAAGGGCTATTATTTATAGCATTTTTTTTCTCATGAGAGGAATTGGATATTTAGTAAAATCCTAGACATCTTAAACTCTGTCATGCATACACACAACACACAATAGCTCATATATGTCACTGGTCAGCCAATTATTAAGTTATGCCCAGTTAACATTGCCCAGAAACAGATTTTTTTTGTTGTTGTCTTAAATGGACTGGAGAACTGCAGAGTCAATACAAATTTAATATTTTATTTATGTAACTTAACAAACTGAGGTTTTTTATTATGGCAAAAAGCCTGATAGAGTGTTCTGGTTATCTTTTGTTGCATATCAAACCACCCCGAAACTCTGTAGCTTAAAGCAATAGCAATCATTTATTTTGCACATGAATTTGCAATTTGGGCAGAGGTTGGCAGATACTCTCTCTGCTTCACAGTGTCTTGTGTTGGAATAACTGCACCAGCTGGAGGCTGGAACAGTGGGGACTGGCCCAGCATCCTTTCCCTCAATCTTTTTCACATGACAAAGTGGGGCTTCCTCACAGTGTAATGGCCTCAGGGTAGTCAGATTTTTTACATGGCCGCTCACAGCTATGAGGCCAGGGCAAACCTTCAGGCTTCTTGTGAATTAGAATTTGAAGTCCCAGAACAATACTTCAGCCACACTGAATTAGCCAAGGAAGTCACTAAGACCAATCTTGACTCAAGGGATTGAACTCCAGCTCTCAAAGGGAAGATAATAAGAATTTGTAGCCATCCTACTGTGGAAAGTTTCTGTCAAAACCACCACCACCAAGCACTTACTTCCTAGTGGGCATGAGCCAGTTCATGAGTCCACATTATCATCGGGGAAGCTACTCCCTCTTGAGTGCTCACAGACATTGGCTGTTCAGTTTACTTGCCTCATCTCATTCATTCCAGAGGTAAATGCTCATGATGAAGTATTACTGATGAGCAGGTTATGGGCTGGTCCAAGGTTGCCAGGCCGTGAGTGACAGAGTTGGGATTCACACCTTGGTCTCTCTGACTCTCTGTCCAACCCCATATTTCATCCTGCCTGAGGCCTCCACCACACACACACAAAGTCAGCAGTGTGGTCTCTCTCTGCAGTCCCTGTGGCTAGACAGGGGTAGTTCTAACATGGTTGGGAAAGTTTGCATCCTATTGGTGATGTCAGGGGAGACTAAAATAAAAATCCAGGCTCTCTCTGGACCACTACATCACAATCACCCTTCATGTGCCTGATAGGGGCTGAGGGAGGAGTCTTTGGCACACAGGGCAATTGAGGTTTTAGTATTTTACTTTATGACACTGTCTCTGCCTTTGTTTTGTTTCTTGGGCCACATTTCACAGTGCACTAATGAGTGTTTCATTCTGCCCGCTTCAGCTCTTTGGGAAGGTTTAGCACATTTTATGTGATACTTTGGAATAACTGTGATACTTTTGGAACAAGTTTGAGCATGAGGGTGGTGATGAGAACCTTCATGGTTACATAAACACTTGTTCATTTTGCCTTTTTAGAGTTACGTAATAAAGTAGGTGTGAAACTAGTGCTAAGAATACCTGGGCTTTGAGCTGCAGACCACAGTTCAAGTCCTAGCCCTACCACTCAGGAGGAGGTTTATGTTAGGGAAGCTACTTAACCTCCATGTGCCTCATAAGTAAAATGGGATGTGACCACCCACCACCTAAGAAGGTATGAGTGAGATCTCATAACATAGAGACAACCTTCAAGAAATGCCAATTCCCTTGTTGGGTCTTCCTGTCAGGAAGATCTGGATACAACCTGGTAGGAGCTCTGCTGCAGCTAACATGTGCATGATTTGCTGGTTCTCACAGCACCTTCCATGGCCAGTGGGTATCATCATCAGTCTCCCTCAGAGGAGAGGGCTGACATGATCCCGACGGCCTTTCCCAGGCCATGTCACAGTTTCCTTGTTAAAGTAATAATGGGAGGTAAGGAACATCATCACAAACCTTTAAGAACACAGCACTGCCAGGGAGGCTCTGAGTCCTGAGTTAGCAAATTTGGCCTTTGCCTGGGTGTATGTACTGGAAAATTTGTTGTGTTGCTATTAAGACTAAGACAATTATTATGAACTTATGAAAATGAATTTTTATATACCAAAATCTATTCAAATCAAAGTTGTTTGGATGCTTGGAGTTAAGGAGTGATTATGGTTAGTAAATTAAGCACTTGCTCTGCACCCAAGCATTTGTATTTCTTAAATCCCATTCTGTAGTATTGGTACATCTTGCTTTTACTCTGCATCCTGTGCGTATACCTGACTGTGTTGACCATGCAACATAACCCTTTGCTCAAGCCAGAGGACTCTCAACAGGCCTGTTTCTCACATGGAAGGAAGAGGAGGAAGAGAGTGAGCTCCTGGTGTGGATCAGGCCCCTAACCTGTAGCATTTTGAAAGAAAAGGATGCCCTCTGTTTTGGGGGTATAGGGATTGTGCCTTAGTCTCAGACTTGAATTATGCATGCATATACCCAAAATCCATAATACCACCACTCTAGACTCTTCCAGGCATAATGAAAAGCTGGTTGAGTGTGGAGTTCATTTCTAATGAGATTATCTGCCTAGTCATCTAATCTCTGGAGCTGAGCAGAGGTCCCTGAAAATACATTGAAGTGAGGAAACTGTCTTTGGTGCCTTTTTAGCTCTAATTAACCCTTCTTGCCAACCAGCTACCCAGTGACCTTATTCTTCCCTCCACTCACTTCTGAAATTAGACATATCCATACAGTAATATTGTCCACAAGGGATCAACATTCCTCCTCTCTTTTTCCACCATGCTTAATCTTATACTAGACTCAAAGTCCCCACCATAGTACCTGCACAGGCAAGTTGTCCTATCATGGTCTATGATCTCAAGTTCTCATGTGTTCCATTAAGATGGAAAGCAGTCTGACTAAATTAATTAATGCCAAGGTGTGCTTCATTGGCTAAGGGAGAATTTAAAGAGTCTCTCTCTAACTTTCATGGATATTTTCATCTTCAAAGAAATTAATTTTACCATCTTAAGGCAACTGCTCTTTTGGTGTCATTTTAAACAGTCCTGAGTATTGCAGTTTAAAAAGGTAAGCTTCCCAGGGCCTGCCATTTGTCTAGATCTTTTTTTGAGTCAGTGGTCTGAAATTTTCAGATCATTTCTCTTTCTGGCTCATTCCCTTCCTCTCTAGTCAGCTAAAACAAGAAGTAATCTTACGCCTTACCTGTTCCTGTTACCATCATCATCCACCCAGATTTCCAGCCCTCAAAACCTGAAGTCATCCTTGGTTTGTTCTCTGTCCCACCCTGGACGCATTTGGATACCAGCTCCCACTGACTCTAACATGTTGTGAATCACTCATTTCTATGCATCTCCAATTTCTTTGCTTATCGAATTGCTTCCTGTGGTCTGGCCTGGACCCTTTAATAGTCTCCCTGCTTGTTGCCCTATTCTCAGCCTACTTCCTTCTAATTCATCCCCAGCCTGATGCAGAATTAGCTGCCTGTCATCTGCTGATAATTTTTCAATGGCTTTGCACTATCAAGAGCAGCATTTACAGTGTGGGCCAAATATCTCTGTGGATCTCTGAGACCTTTACAGGAAGTGTATGAGGCTCTCCCTTTTCCAACTATATATCTCTATGAAGCCAGATTTTCTTATTCTATGACCATATCGCAACAAATTGCAGACAGAAGCTGATACGAGAGTTGGCTAGCTAGCTGTCTTTCATAAACCAGATATTAGAGAGATTTACAAAAATATAAAACAGCATCACCCTTCTATTTTTTTTGTTTTAGAAAATACCATTTTTCATTCAAAATGTAATTAACATTTTGTAATGAGTTTATTTTTAATGAATTAATATTTTTGTTTCTCAGCTTTAATTTTAATATAGTAAATAATAATAAATATAACACATATAAACAAAGGCTCTTTGTGGTCCTCAGTAGTTTTTCAGAGTATAAAGTGGTCATGATGCTTAAATGTTTGAGATTCTCTGACCTAAAGAATAAAGCCTAAATTCCTTGGGTTAGCTTTCAAGATTGCTTAATAGTCTGGTCCCAGACTACCTCTTCCGCCTCGTCTCCTTGGTGTCCACTTCACTTCATGTCCACATGTACACACAGTCCAACCGTTAGATGCACCCCTCCCCGTCTTCTTCCTTTGCTTTGGGTTGTTTCCCTCACCAGGCTCTCTTCTCTTTGCTCTTCTCCCTCCAAAGTTTTCAAGGCTTTCTCCTCCAGAGGATAAATCCCATTTCTGCTGCAGTGTCCTAAAGCGCCTCCCGAGCGATTTCTTGCCTTTGCTCTGGCTGTGTCCCCATCTCACTTGGGGGACCCGTCTCATTGCTCATTTCCTCCCAAGCATCTTCATCAGTTTTCCCATCTGTGAAGTATATTAGCTTCCTAGGGCTGCCTTAACAAATTTCCATGAATTTGATGGCTTAAAACAACAGACGTTTTTCTCTTTCAAAGTTGTGGAGACCAGAAGTCTGAAATCAAGTGTCAGCAGGGCCACACTCCCTACAAGGGCGATTCCTTCCTTGACCCTTCCATGCTGCTGGCTCTGTCCTGTTCTTTGGCTTGTGGCTGCAGCATGTCAAGCTCTGCCTCTGTCTTCACAGGGCCTTCTCCTCCTTTCCTTGTGCTTGTCTTCCCTGTGTCTCTTGTCACTGGATTTAGGGTCCACCCAGTTAACTCAGCATGATCTCATCTAAGGATCCTTAACTTAATTACCTGTACACACAACAACACCCTTTCCAATAAGGTCACATTCACAGGTTTCAGGGTGAGTATGTAGACTTAACTTTTGAGGGACCACCATTCAATTAAATACAGCATGATATTGCTATACTTCCTAGAATTGTTACTATAAGTACATAGAGCCCTTAGCCCAGTGTCCAGTTTAGTGCTCAGTAAGTGGGTTGAAGGAGTAGAGTATATGGAAATGGAACCAATGAGTTTATGCAGCTCTTTGGAGTTTTAACATAAAGTGAGAACAAGAGAGGGTTGTAACTGGTAGTAGATAGAGGGTGAATCACTTAAAAAACAGTGACTTGAGTGGGTATAAAACTCCCAGGAAGGTTTACAGGGACCAAGTGCTCTAGGGCTGCGCGCTTCAGAGGATGAGAGATGGTGAGTCCCCGGGGCAGGAACAGCTCTGGATGATTCCCATGCCCGTGTGTAGCTGGTACACAGGGCAGGTTTCCTGACCTTGCCAGTGAAGGCCAGTGCCGGGTACATGATTGTGCTGTGGTTGATGATAAGGGGCAGGAATAGCCTCCCCGGCTCTGCGATCGGCAAGCCTAGCCAACACTGACTGTAAGTGCTTTAATGATTTCTGTGAGATGTTCTCTCAAAGTCAGACATCTCTCTCTCCCTGGGCAGAGCAGGGTCTACTAACTGTACAGGGGAGGGTTGTAAGTTCCAGCGTTCGGGTATTTCAGCAGGGGTGGTAATTATTAATATTCCAGCTTTGGCCTGTTGGTCATTATGAGGCATGGACAGCCACAGGGGCTGGGGAGCGCCAGCTTGAAAGGAGGCCTGAGTGCAATGTGGTTAATCAATGTAGGTGAAATTGTGGAACCAGGTGTCCTACATTCAGCCTTGTCTCTAGTTCCTGTTAGCGGTGTGGCCCTTAGTCCCTCTCATGGTCTAATGCAAATATTATCTGTGCCCCTTATCTTGAAATGCCATCCTCAGGCTCAGGAGAGAGAAGGTTTGAGAAAGTAATGTGTAGCCCATAAAGCAGCATACCAATGATAATCACAGCTATCAAACACAGATTGGGCCCAGGGAACTCTGCTGCCTTTTTCTGTGAAAATAAGAACAGTGTTAAAAATCTATAAAATTGCAAAATCCTAAGGTAGGTTATATGTGTTTTTTGGCTTTTAGAGAAATAATATCCTACTAGAGAAGGGTCACTAAACTGTGACCCACCAGCCAAATTCTGAGGGCAGTCTTCATTTTGGTAACTAAGGTTTTATTAGAACTCAACCACACACTCTTTCCTTTACATATTATCCAAAGCTGCTTTAACAGTACTTGGGCAGACTTGGATATTTGCAGACAGAACAGAAACTGGCCTGCAGAGCCTAAAATATTTACTATTTGGCTCTTTAGAGAAAACGTTTGCCAATGCCTGTCCTGGAGGAAATGCTAGGGACCTTGTGCTTTTCAGCTGACTCTGTATATCAGAGCTGTGGTCTTCAAACTGGATGAATCTATAAGATCCCTCGGAGTCCAGAAGGCAATACTATCACGTTTGTTTTTTCTCTCATTCTTTTTCATTTCCATGTTAGTATAGATGTTAGAAAGTACAAAAGGCATTAGTATGGTTGAACATGTATATAATTTATAAATAAATACACATGTAAGTAATTATATTTGGGGTGAAGAGTCAAAGTATTTTGGCTCTGAGATCGAGCTATGTCACTGCAATAGATGTAGTGATTTTGCCTGAATTCCTGAATATGGTGCGACATTATTTGAATATACCAAAGTATATGTATTCATTCCCCTTTGATTAATATTTGGGCTGCTCCCAGTTTCTAACTGCTACAAACAATAATGCAGTGAGCATGTATGGTTTGCTTCTCCCAGACCCATGGCTGCTTCACAAAGCTTGGTTGCAGGGACTTATTTTGACCTTCCAGGCTTGAGAACTCTATAGAGCTAGTAAAATCCAAACCCAGACACAAAAAAAAAGAAAGGAGACCTGATGAAGGGGGTAGTTTAATCATCACAATATTGCTCGTGTAATTGTAGGTTAATGATACTAAAATAAAATAAATTGTAAAAAAAAAAAAAAGAAAGGAGGCCTGAGTGGCTGGGCAGCTTTCTTTTCTGAATACATGAGGCCACATCTAAGCAGCTCTCACCACAGCATAGGAGAAGCCCTGAAAGCAGAAAAGGAAGCTCATATAAATGCAGCCTCATTATATCATTGATATGTTACTGTCTTTTTGACCTGTGGTAAATACAAAATAATTGAGCTAAAAACTGCTTATTTAAATAGTTCAGCTATAAAAATTCCAAATGGAAAAATGACCCGAATTTCACCCAAAATGTTGGTCTGATATTGTCAGGAATTCACTTTCTCTTTTGGTGAATGTCTTTGGTCAGGCTCCCTGGAAACAGACCTTGAGTCCTGAGCCAGGGAGTCCTGAGCAGCAGTTTGTAAGGAGGCAATCCCAGGAAACTGCCAGGTTCATGGGGAGCAGCCCGGAGAGGGAAGCCCAGCGAGCAGTTTCAAGCACAGCCTTACAGAGGCTAACTTGAGCTTAGTTTCTCTTGTGAGTTCTGGTAAGAGTATACAGGTCACACCTTGGACTTGTCCCCATCATGGGTGACAGAGCTGGAGTGTTGTATTCCTGGATCTGTGGGTCATTGGATGTGCCAGGCGCTATTGAAGCACTTTAAATTAGTGATGTAAGTTTATTACCTTTAATACATTTACCACATGCAAAGCATTTGAAGCAGTGCCATAAATGTTGCGTTATTGTTCTTACCACCATCATCATCTCTTCCCCTCCCCCTCCCATTTCTCTGAACTTAGGTAAAACCTCTTCTCTCTTCTGTTCTTAGGACCTTTCTCTCATTGTCATGCATCATATTACAAGTACAAACTATTACATCTCCCTCCTTCCCCCTATGAGTCTTCCTCCTAATTCTCTTTCGTTAAGAACCAGTCTGGAGGTTTCATCTGCGGGCTGATTTAGGAAGCTGTCTGGCATGCAGCCCCTTGGTCAGAGATGTAATTGAGACTTCCCCCAGATGTGGCCCCCTGGGCTTCTCTTGTGTGTTATTAAATAGTGACGATAAATGAGTGTGACCGGGTATCTTATTCTTTCCCTGGAGATGTGGCTCTTACAGATGTGGTCTCCTTGGAAATGTTTCCCTGTAAGTAACACTTTGTCAGAGTCTAAGAAGCCAGATTTTCCTGGTCAGTAGATACTTGGAAACTAGGAAATTAAAGACTTCTTAGGGAATTTTAGTATAATTATAAAGGAAAGGTAGTCTCTGTGCAGGACACCTAATTGTTCTTGTGAGGAAGGTGGTTCAGCTTTTGGGGAAAAAAGTTTTATAGGTATCAGGGAACTTAGAAATTTGCCCTTTGATGTTATAGAGAATGAGTTGGCTAGATGTCAAATTTCCACTGCCTTAAAAAATAAGAGAGGATGAGGGGAAGAGAACAAGGGAGGTATCAAATACACAGCTATTAAATCTTGAAAGAGATTAGAGGTCAGGATGTTCCCATTTGCTTCCTCTTTCTTCCACTTTTCACACAGGATTTTATTTCTTAGAATATACGGAAGTCATAAGATCATATACTTTCAGAGCTGAGAAAGATGCTTTAGTAATTGCCATTCCATTTAACAAAAGAAAAATTGATATCACCCTAAAAGGATGAGTGGCTTGTCTAAGACACATACCTGGTCGATGTGAGGGCAGAGGCTTAGACGTGGGTCCACACACTCTTGCTACAGTGCTCATTCTAGGACCTCCTTTCCTAGCACCATCTGCCCTTGTACACCAGTCATACCAATGTTCTTTTACTTCCTCGAGTATTCCAACTTATTTCTTGGTTGGGGCCTCTCACTGGGGCCTTCGCTCCCCACTGACCTGGCATGACTGGCTCCCTTTATTCAGAGCACAGCCCATGACTTCCTCCCGGCAACTTCTGCACGACCCATCTCTCTCCACCATAGTCCCCTAAGTTAAGTTCTGCATAGCACATGGATTTTGTGGTTTTTCTTTGCCCTTTTTTTTGTGTTGTCTACATCTCCCTTTGGAATGTCACCTAAGAGCCAACATGCTGTATTCCCAGCGCAGTGCCCAGCACATGGGAGACCCCCAGGAAACATGGCATCAAGGTAGAATGAACTGGGCAGGTGAATTATGGGCAGGGTTCTTGGGTGGTCCAGGCGAGACTCCGTGTGGAGAACATTAGGACCGTGGTCTAAATCAGCACTGTGCAATAGACACAAAACATGAGCCACAATTTTAGATTTCCTAATTGTCACGTTAGAAAAAGTGAAAAGAAATAGGTGAAATTAATGTTAATAATACATTATATTTAGCCCAGTATATCCAAAACATCACTTCAACATGTAATCAATATAAAAAAATTATCAGTGAGGTGTTTTGCTTTCTTTTTTTTTCACACCAGGTCTTTGAAATCCCATGTATGATTTGCACTTACAGTGAGTGCATCTCAATTTGATTTGCATTCAGGATTCATAAAATTTGCAGTTGGGAAATTAGATTCACATACTTAAATTTTTTCTAATAACTGAATTGATAATCAGTTTATACATTTAAATTAGTTAAAATTTAATAAAACTTTAAAATTCAGTTTCTCAGTCATACTGGCAACATTTTAAGTGCTCAATGCCACACGTGCTGCACAGATCTGTGCTGGTTGCATCAGACTATTGGTTTTGACCTGCCTTAGCCTTTCCTGCCCCCCATCATCCCTGTGGTGCAGAGTCTGATATGTGGGGCACAGAGGCAGAATAAATGATGGTGCCTCTAGCCCATCAGTTTCTTGGCCATCATGATAAGATTTAGGAGTTGTTGAATCCTTTTAAAACCTTGAAGTAAAGCTATTTTATTCTAATTTGTTCTGGATGAAGAGCAAAGTCGGGGTATTCTCACAGTACCTACAGAGAATGTGCAGTCCAAGGTTGAACACAAAGCATGGTGCACACATGTGAGCCTATCTCAATGCAGGTGATATCAGGCTCACAGAGCCCCTCAGGGTTGAGAAAATTTAAAGATAATCACATAGAGCAGAGCTCTTGACTCCAGAGCAGCCTGCTTGGATAGCTGCCGTAAAATGAACTTTGTCTAATTTACACACCCCACAGAGACATCAAGATTTATTTGTACAGAAAGACCTTTTTTCTCAGTTCAGGGCCCTGAACTAAGCAGCATCTCTCCTCAGAATGGTGCCCTGGGGTCCCCATCACACATGTGTGCATCTCCTCCTTCCTCTGCTTCTGTCCTGGCCTGGCAGCACCGCATCTCCCTCAGTTACCAGGGAGAGGGCAGATGTGTTCTTTCTCACAGTTTTCCTGTACTTGTTCCAGAGACCAGGCTATTATGCTGTGAGCTGATTCGTGCATCTCCAAAGGAAACTCTTTCATGGTGTGTGCATCCCATGGGAGAACAAGCGTCAGTGTAATACTCTGAAACATTGGATGTCACAGGCTTCTGTCATGGCTCTAAGTTAATTACCAACTGACAGTTCTCTACTAAGAACATTAGAAGAGTAACTCTAATTGAGATATCCAGGGCACAGATGCCCAGAGAGCCCACCAGAGTGCCCAGTAACCCCTGTACAACCTCCGGGTGGCACTACGCCATTTGGCGCCTTTCTGTTTTTTATCTTTAAACTCAGGACACCTAATTGTTCTTTTACACCTGCACATCTTTTAAAAAGAGCTTACTTTGTGCCAGGCAGTATGCTAGGCATGGGAAGTGAAAAGATATGAGCTGTTCCCTCCAAGAGCTGCCAGACTAGTAAAGGGGGAAGCTTCACACACAGAATTAGAGTACAAATGTGGTTAATCATGATTCCTTATCGGACAAAAAGGCCACTACATGCATGGCTCTTTGATAAATTCTGGGGATACAGAGAGATAGGAAGCACAGTCTCTGCTCTCCAGAAGTTTATAGTGTAATCAAGAAGACAGGTACAGAAGATGAAAAGAAGATAGTACATTACAGTATATATAGTAAGAAGTCACAGATCAAGCCATGTTCTTAAACCAACTTAACCAGCAATAAAGATGACTTTTGATCCAACTTCTGATTCCTCTGTGTATGTTTTAATTGGCTTCAAACTTGGAAAGAGGCAATGATTAGTCCCCATCAACAGCACTACAATCAAAGGAAACTGATGAAAGTAAGTCTTTTATACTTCATAAAGTGTTTTCCCATCTAACATGCCTTTCCCCATCCTGACACCCTGTTGATAGGCATCACTTTTATCACCGTTTTACCATTAAGGAAATGGAAACCCAAAGGAGCCAGGTGTTTGCCCGAGATCCTACAAGGAACTTGGACCCAGATCTTCTTTCTCCAGGCTCAGTATCTTTCCCACAACCCCACAGCCAGCCTCCTGTATGTTATGTAAGTCACAGTCCTTGTGATGGGAAAACTGCAAGACCCACTGAGGATAGCTGTGCCATCTGATTCTGTATTTGTTGCAGTTTTTCAGCCTTAGTCAGTGAGCTCCTCCAGCCTTTCCCTGCAAGGTGCCTCATCTTGTTTCAGCAGCTTTGCCTGTTGGTCTTTTGTTTCCCCCACCCTTCAGGTCTGTTTAAAGAAATCAAACAGCAGGATAGAGGTATTGGCTCCCAAGTAGATGTTGGCTGGGTAATATTTGGGAAAAGAAATGTTGCAATCAATTGAGGTGATGGGCCATTCCTTTTATAAGCCAATGAATCTGTGGTTCACTTAGCCTCATTATTTTTTAGTTAGCAAGCTCTGGTTGTGCTATCCTTATGGCTATATTTTTAGAAGTCTTAGATTATTATAGCAACTGTGAGAAAGGATGGGAAAAGAAATCTGGCTCCCAATATACATCCACTTAATTGTTTCTCAAATTAAATTTGTCCCCATCTAGCCCTCAAAGGGTGTTGCACCAACCCCTGCTGCTGATCGACAGCTCCCCTGGCGTGGTTGCTGACAGGGCGGCCAGGTGCTGGGAGATGTTTCAGGGCGCTGCCCATCCTCCTCCTCATCCAGCTGTTCATCTGGGTGCCAGCTGGATGTGGGAGGGTAGAGGTGGAAAATGCCAGATAGGAAGCATGGATAACTGACATGGCCTTCACAGTGCCAAGCGAAACATTAACAATTTGTGTTGAGTCTGATGTCCTAGTCATGGCACTTAAGCCTCATTCGAGCTGATGAGATAAGAGGAAGAGACAGTGATGGGACAGCCCCACTGTACAACAAAGACCCACAAAGAATTCAGGAAGTAAATGTATATGGTAAACTATAGGGCTGAATCAGAGCAGCAAATGGCAGGGAATGTTAGCCCTTAAACTGTTTCTATGACACTGTGGTTAATTATAGAAAAGCTTTAATGGAGTTGTAGAGGAAGAAATAAAGCAGAGAATACTCTGAATGTGAAGGATGTAAACTGACATTTTACTGACATTTGCCATCCCTCCCTGACTCGCCCCACTGCTCTCTGAGGGCCTCACCTGCTGTCTCTTCCCTTGCCCCCACCTTGGACTTCGGCCTTTGTTTCTCCACCTGGCACTCCAGTTTCCTGCGGACAGTAGAACCCTGCCATAAATCCATGCCAGGATTCCCTACTGAGCTCCTGTAAGCGTATTCCCCTGGATTTCTATTTTCCATAAATCCTCAGCATGAGGGCCTGCCGTCAACAGAGAACTGTGACAAGAAGCTGACTCGGCCTTGAGTCTTTGGATATTGGCTCAGCTCCGCCACTGAGTTCTCATTACCTGTCCAGATTAAGGCCAGATATTACACATCCCATTGGCCTTCCCAAGTTGTCAGTAGCAATACTGTCTTTATCTAGTTAGATTTCTCCAGCTCCTCTTCCTTGTCCAGTCATAGCTTTTCTTTCACCTGTCCACTGCTGAGGGTTCCCATGCCTTACTGCCAAGAACGTTCAACATAGCTCATTTTCCTTCAATGCTTGCTATATTTCAAGAGGAAAAATGCAAGATTCAGTCATGGAACCAGTGAAAAAATCTGTTTTTGTTTCCCCAGAAGGGTGATATGGTCCAGTGAGAGAATCCAAAACAGAAATGTTTTGAATCAGCTTAAAGCCTCAGAGTAACAAAGAATTAAGAAATGCAGAATAAGAAATACAAGGAATTAGGAAAGGGATCAGAATTGAGTCCATGGTTATTATGTAGATATGAGGAAATCAGGGTGCTAGAAGGTTAGGGAGAGAAATCAGAAAAAGGAAGAAAAATGGGAGACAGAAAATTAGAATTGAAAAGATGTAGAATTTTTTAAATCCACCCTTAATCCTGTAGTTGGAGATCATACTGATGTGGACAGTTTTAAATCATTATATTTTATTTCCTATTCAATAAATTTCCATAATAGAGTAAAAGCCCCCCAAAACCCAGCATATGGTAATTTAAAAATCCCGGTGGTTTTACATTCGATGATTTGCAAGTATCTTGCAAAATCCTGTTGTTAAACCACTGAGGCCATCTGCTAACTGCAGCAGTGGACTTTTTGGGTGAATTTCGGCAGGGAATTGGAGTAGTGCGTGTATCGAAAGCCAAAGACATCCTAAGATATGGAAGTGGAAGAAGATAAAAAGCCTGAAGTGAATCAAATGGCCACCAGACTAGTGGGTGAATAATGAAGTTTGTTAAATTTTCTGAGTCAAAAAATCAAAACAATGGTAAATGGTACTGCCCATTGTACTGAAATATTTATGTTAGAAAAAAATAGGACCAAGGGAGCAACCAGCTCTTATTGGTGAATTTTCCAGTTCATCAGAGACTCCTACAATAGTGACATCAACTATTAAGTCTTAGTTTTTGCCATGGTTACTTAGATGCTACTACGGTAACTCTGATGACCTTTATTGATGACCATTACTGATGACATTTCAGAGGTGTGTTCATCTGATCAGAAGCAGAGTTATAGGAAAGACCATCATTTTAAATTAACTTTTGTAGTGAATAAGTTTTCTTTATATTAACAAATAAAGAACTTTAGAATTCTTTGACTTAAAAAGTAATTTAAGTGATTATCATGTGTACAGTAGAAAACTTTAATAAAAGGAAATTTTAATTTATGATTTAATTTATAGATTTTGTTTGTTTTACTTCATTTGAAGTCTAGTCTTTGATTGGTATCGTCCTGCTAACATGTCTGGTGGGTTGGTGAGCTTCCCCAGGACCTCAGTCAGTCTATACACAGCTATTCTGTAACCCAAATGGGCACTGAGTGAGATTAATTTCATTCATTCAGCAAGTATTTAAGTGTCTGCTGTGTGCCAGGCACTGCTAGATCCTAGGTTTGTCCCTTAAAAACAAAATCTTCATAATCTCAAACTTCCAGAGAAAGATGGCCCAAAATCATCCTTTTCCAAAGCAAATTTTCATAGACATTCATTAAGCACTTACTGTGATATGATCAGGAACCCATGCTCCTCCCACTTCTGGAGTTATATGGTTATCTGTAAAGGACCCAAATGAAAATTTTAGCAGTAAAATAATTAGAAAAACTATAGTGTTTTAAACACAGTTTATGATGCTGTAACTGTAAGTTGACATTGGAACCCAGCTGGTAACTTTTATCTTACATTTGTCTGATACAAGTTCTGATCAAGTTTTTCTTGCAACAGTAGGTAAGGAAGTCTTGTTTCCTAAGCAAATACTTCATATTCCTATGGGGAAATGGAAAGTAAAATCAAGAGGGAGACATTTGAGAGTATAATGAGAGGTCGAGGAACAGAAGATGGAAGGTTCAAGGAGCTATGACATTTTGAGAACTAAAAGAGTCAGTGGGGAGACCTCTCCTGAGCCTCCGTTCACTCCTCTGTAAAATGGGAGGCTTAGACTAGGAGGTCTCTGACATCCGTTCCTGTGCACGATGTTCTAAGAAACAGAATGTAGAGCACCCTATTACGAACACATAAAACAAGAAGAGTAGTTCTGTGGCCAAAGCATTTGTCTGAAAGTCAGAAAAGCTGAATTCTAACACTTGCTCTACTGCTAACTTGCTATTGATTTTTTCACCTTCCTAAGTCTCAATTTACCAATTTCTAAGGAGTCTCAGTTTATCCACCTACCAAAAGAATATTTTTTTAAAAAAGAAATGGTCTATAAGGCTGTTTCTGTTCTTACTATTCTAGAATTAAAAAGGGATGGATGATTTTGCCTAAAACAAACCAACAAAAAGGTCCTGAGTGTCATCGGGTCACCACAGTGGAGTCAGATAGCATAGGAAAAGCTCAGCAAAGAAGAAACTTAAGTAACATCTTTCTCATCGGTCCATCCCAGATGCTACCAATTATTAAACATGTACAGATCTCTTTTAACTCTTCAGGTATGATCAGATCTATACAGAAACTGAAACACTGCTGCCCTTCTGGTAGGCATTTTGAATTCTAAATCTGTCTGTAGGAAGATTTCTTTTGAGAGTGGTTAATTTAATTTTGCCTCTTTTCATTGTTTACCAAGCTTCCCTCAGCTGGAATATAGTCATCTTCGAAAGTGTGTTTTTTATACTTGAAATCTGCTAGAGAATAGATGTTATGTGTTTTCCAGGCACACACACACAAAGTAACTATATGAGAGGATGAACAGATTAATTAGCTTGATTGTGGTAATCATTTCACCATATATACATAGACCAAAATATCATTGTGTACATCTTAAATATATACAATTTTTGTCAATTATATACCTCAATAAAGCTAGGGGAAAAAATAAAAACAAAAATGTGTTCTGAGTATCTCCTATGCATATTGTACTTGTAGTTATTGTGAGTATTAAATAAAATAAAAGGGAAAAGACGATAGGTATGATTTCATAGAGTTTCTGAGTAATTCTAATAGATGTGGGAAGTAGCTGATTGGAAAGGTAATTTTAAAAACTCAATTGTAAATCTGGATGCAGCACTCCTGAGGTCTTAAACATATCATGTAAGGGAACATGAGTCATATTCCTATGAAGGAACATACTAAAAATGTTCATTAAGTATTTGTAGGTTGAATGAATGTGCCTAGGAAAAATCCACTTGCAGCAAAGGCAATCAGTGAAGAAACTTATGAGTCAGTTATGGCTATTAGTAGAAAAAATAGTAATAATAGTAAAACCTCTTGGAAATTTCTAACAATAGGCCTGCTTTCTTGTGGTTTGGATTTTGAATCCATATTACATATGCAGGAAGGGTAACTGAGAGGAGCTGCAAATAAAAATGATTCCAGTAGGTAGCCCCTTCTGGGGGGGCCAGGCAAAAATGGAAATTCTCATGGTAGGAAAGCATCCTGAATCGTGGGAGCTCAGGATACCTGTAAGTTAACTTCAGCCAGAACCCGTGAGCACTCCACACCCCCGAGTAGTGCCACTGCTGCCCGCTGCTTTCATCCTCCCCAGACCTGCCCCTGTGCCGGGAGCCAGCCTCCAGGCCTGGGGAGAAGCAAACGAGCTCCTCATCCGGGGCAGAGGGGAAGGGGGCCGGGCCAGGGAAAAAGAGATTAGAGAGCAAGGGGTTGTACACATTTTCTCATGCTATGAACAAAGGGCAAAGCCTTGTGCTGGAATTTTTTTTTTTTTTTTTGAGGAGGGGTAGGGTTTCTTTTTTATCTTGGAGTGACATCTCTATTTAAAAAATAGATGGTGTCATTTAAACCTCTTGGACTAAATTTGGAGTGTGAAGAACAGTTTCATGATTAGCTGATTGTTGCTGCAGCCGAGAAAACCCTAAAAGAGACCCTTTCTGTGCCAATGGACCTAGTGGGCATGCCTGGAAATAGAGATTTTTTTTTTGTTGTCTTTCAAATTACAAGTAAATGTGGAACACTCAATTACTCCTTGGCTATATTTTTAGAATGCTTCTGCCTGAGTTTTAGATTGCCAAGTGATGCAGATACTGGTGATTAGAAAGAGCAGTTGCATTTTACAAAAGAATTATGTTGAAATTTTTCTAGCAAAAATTATATTCTATACATTTAAATGTATATTCTGTACATCTACCTATTCACCTATGTTTAGCATGACTGGAGAAAGTGGGGAGCAAATTCAAACTCTAATTTATGCTAAATTAATTTGACTTTTAACATTGCTGTTCATGTGTTATTTTCAAGTATCCAAGATGTCAGTTTTATTTTGGTTTAATATGAGCTGACTCTGAGCTGTATAAATAATAGGGAAAGCTTGCCATTTGAGCTTTAACATGCTTGGATTCAAATCTTGGTCCTGCCATTTACTAGCTGCCTTAGTTTCCTCGTCTGTCCCGAAGGAATAGGATAACCTACCACAAAGGCATTTGTGAGGACTAAATGAGATTACTTATTGCAAGCTCCAAGCACAATACCTGGTACCTAATAGATGCCAAATAAATAGCAGAAATTATTAATTATTCACACAGCTCTCTAGTAAGGGATCTGAGCTTGATGGCTGTGGTTTAAGGTTGTATGAGAAACTTTTAGGAAAAAGAGAGCTCAATTCTCATTCAGACAGAAGTCCAGGTGAGGTCCATGCCCAGCTAGCAGCCTGCAAGGTTTGCAGCTGCCAGTGAGAACTATCTGAGAATTAAACTCCCTTCCCTTTTTTTTCCTTCTTAGGACTCCTAAATCTAATAAACTGGACTGGAATGTCAATAATGTGAACTTTTTGAGGCCACAGGATATAGAAGATCATGAACTTTCTAATCCTGGCTCCGCAGTTTGCTACCTGGGGGGGCCTTGCTTTGCCTCCTCACTTCTTAAATGGGAAAAAGCATAACTTGCCCGTGAGGTCCAGGGAGGTAGAGTGTGTGAAAATGGCTGTGCAGTGACAGGTACGTGGTGCCTGGTGCTCACACTCCTTGTTCTCCCCCACGTTTCTTCCTACACTCACCTCTGGCTTTCCTTTTGTGTTGAAATATCTGGTGCTTTCTATCCATTTGGAATACCATCTTGCTGGAGCCGCAAGCTTTACCACTCACAGATTATAGAGGACCAGATGAACCCATTTCATAGCCTGAAGAAAGTTTTCCTAGAGAAAAGATTTATTCTTAGAATTGTTACATACGAAACAGTGGGCTCAATCTCTCTGTTCAAGTGGCTTATGATTCACTGACCAAATGCAGAAAAATTTAACTTTAAAACAGAGAAGAAAAATTTGCACTCAAATAACATCGAGCAGGCTCTTGTTAATAATCTGAAGATGATTACTTTGTTATTTAGTCTCTACAGGTCCATGTGCCATAATCCTTGCATTCTTCCTTGGTTTAATCTTCAGTCTCAGGTTATCCTGATGGGTAGGTAGCTTTTCAATATAGGAGTGTAAGTCTGCTAACATTCTTCCCATTCACCAATGAGACTTTCTTGGCACTTAACACATTACTGGTATTTAATCAAAGTCTTACATAACTCTTGTCATCTGTCTGAGTTTGTACTTTAATAAATCTGGTCTGATTAGTTTGCTTCTAATACTTCTATAGTCTGTGGTGAGATATCACCCTTTCCATTATGATAATTGTTTTTTGTTGACCAAAGAACTGTTTTTGGTGTTCTGAAACTCTTGAAGGACTTCTGGAGGAATCTCTCTCTTCCCTATGAATATTTGAAGAGCTGCCAGAGGAAACCACTGAAAAGTGGACAAGTCTCTGAGTTTTGCCACCCTCCTTGACTCAGATGTGTGTTGTCTGCAGAGTGGAAGCCCCAGTGCTTTCATTATTTGTTCAAGAGGTAGGTAGAATTATATCCCCAGTAGGTGGATGAGAAAACAGCCTCAGTGAGGTTAAATCATATACCCAGGGTTGAGTTGGATTAAAGTAAATGATAGAATTAGGATTTTAATCCCTGGATTCTAATTTTAAGCCCTGTGTCCCTTCAGCTATTCCATAGTAGCAGTAGGGGAAATAATGGGTTACTGGACATGAAACAGGAGTTTTGCAACAGGGGAGAAAGAGCATCTTCTTTGAGCTATGATACAGTACCCAGTGGCCGCTAGGTGAGGACAACTTAGTACAGGGGCAAAGAAAGTTTGCTAAAATACCTAGAGTATGGGTGTGATTCTGATAAATAGGACAGGCCTCAGAAAGATGTGCCTGGCAGATCTGTCCTTTGTATGTCCTAAATGACCAAGGAAGCAGTTCCTGATCTGGCACAGAACAGGTGGGTGCCCACAGCAAACTCCAGGATCCAGATAGGCAAATGCCCTGTGGAGACAGGGCCCAGAGCCAAGGAAACTAAGAATTGGTTTTGTGGGTCCAAGGGCTGAATGAAACTCTAGACCTTCACCAGCTGTAGAAGCAACTATGTATGCCAACTCACCAACTCATGTTCCTTGAGCCGGCTGTTAATGTCTTTACTTAGCACCTAGCTTGGTTCAGGGACCTGCATTCAGTAAAGCATTTCCTTGCTTGCAAAGCTGCTAATCTACAATGTTTTAGACTTGCCTTTTATTTTTTTATAACTAAAGGATATTAGACATCTACCACATGCTGGGTATCATTCTTGATAGTGAATAATATAAACAAGAGCTCTGCACTCCTGGAGGTTAACACCTGGTTTGGAAATTAAAGAAACATCAGAAAGAGAACCCTACTAATGCAGAGATCCAACAAGGTTATTGCGATAGCTTGTGACTGGGTAGCCACTTAACTGAGTGATCGAGAATGCGTCTTAGAGTAGGTGACATTAGGCTGAAATCTGAATGATGAGAAGAAGCCTGCTTTGCCAAGGTGAATAAAAAAGAACACTCCAGATAGAAGGACAAGATGAGCAAAGGCCCTAAGGTGGGGACATGTTTGGGACAGTTGAGGAACAGCAAAAGGGCCAATTGTGGCTGGAGTGTAGTGAGTGAGCAGACCCGTGGAGTGAGATGAGGTATACAGGGGCTGAGCAAGAGTAAGAAGTTTGGGTAACTGGATTATTCTAAACAGAAATAATGATAGATATGCTTTATGTTTTGAAAAGATAGCTGGCTTTTTTGTGGAGACTTGATTGTAGAGATTCAGGAGTGGAGACAGGGTGACCAGTTAGGAGGAGAATACAGTAGCCAGATCAGAGATCATGATGAGTTTGGACTAATGTGGTAATCATGGAGATGGGGAAGTGTAGAGGGTTAGGAAACATCTTAGAAGTAACAGGACTTAGTCACAGATTGGATGATACAGAGTGGGAGAGTCATGTTTAATCAAACCTGGCAGGCAACGGGGTAAAAGATGTTCTAACTAGGTAGGGTTTCTAGGTCCACGTTTCCATATTAATTACTCAAACTGCTTATCCACGCTTGAGTTTATAAAGAAAGGGGTATGAGAGCCCCTGTTGAGCATGGTGCTGATGGCAATACCTGCATCATCTCTAGATGCTGGGATAATTTGAACAAAGGGACAGTGGGGAACCACAAGAAAAAAAATGGGACTCTCTTTTGAAGTAGTAGCCATTTCATTCCTTCATTCATCTAATACTTAATGTCTGCTAGATGCAGCTAAGTGCTCTGAGTAAAAAAGGTAAGTTAGAGCTGCCTGGGAAGATTGCACTCCTGTGTCCCTGTAGGAATTTTCTCAAACAGCCCACCTAGAAGTTACATCTTTGGATTGAGATCTCTGTGGATACCAAATCAGTTCATGTCTGTAATAGACACAACAACCCTTTGATTTCTGAGTTGGTTGTGGTCTTTCTACAGCACGAACAACTTAGACCTTTTCCTTAATGCATTTCTGAAAATAATGCATCCCTGTTCTTCCTGGCTGAGAATCAATGATTATTCTCTTCATGCTCTCACCTCTTCTCACCTACTTGCTCCTGAGGCTGGTTTAGAGTGAGAACCCTACTAATGCAGAGATCCAACAAGGTTATTGTTTGACTCTTTTCCTCAAGGAAGATAAAGGGTGCTATTTTCCCCTCTCACAAGATCCAAGCTGTGTTAATTTATCATTGAATATTTCCATTTTTAAGAAGTTGTTAATTCCAATAAATGTTGATGGAAATTTGAAGCCCAAACACTTTAATAAAGTCATAAATCAAGAACCCATAGCAACTTTCTTCAAATATCCTCACACAAAATTATCTGCAAGATAGAAGGTTTCCTACAATGTTATAGCACATATTTTGGGCAGGCAAAAACATTCCCAGCTTAGTTTTAATAATCAGCACAGTAAAAAAGTGCTGTGGAAAACCTGACTTTGCGGTGTGTCAATCACCCTTTCCTCCTCCCCATCTCAGGTTCTAGCTTTGCTCGTACCTGGCCTTAAAGTTGCACATGTCAGAGGGGAAGTATCACTAACATGTCTTTGTCTCATTAGTCTATCCATGTCCTTTGGAACTGCACCAACCAGTGTCCTCACCATTCAGATCAGGTCCCAGCTTAATATCCACAAAGTCTCATATACTCATCTTTGAAATTCTGCTATAACCTTTATGTGTTGAAATGAAAAAGTGTCTTATCTATGAACTAAATTCCCTCTGGTATTTTTTCGAATGTCTGAAAATATCCACTTACTTATAATCTCATACTTGTTTTCCTGGGCTCAGTGGATCTCTGTTTCAACATACTGTGTCTGTTCTATATAGTGTTATGTATTATTTAATGCATTTATTATAAAATGGGACATGCAGAAGCTTTGCAGATTGCCAAAGAGGTTGCCCTCTGGGCAAATTTTTTTATGAACTGCATCACTTACGAGCTCCTCCTTCCCACTTTTATTTACAGAGCTTTTTGGTACCAGGCATTACCAGCATTTTGGGGGTGAAGAAGAAAAGCCAAACAAAAAATGTTTGAAAGTCTTAAATTTTGACATTCCCCAAATCACTGAACATTGCACCCTTGCTGTTTGACTTAGTGGAAGGGTTAAAAGCAGCTCTCAGAACGATGATAACTAGAGATTCCACTGATACTAAAAAGTCAGATTTACTAGTTTGAGTCTGAATTCCATCATTCATGCGAGCCTTTGGAAAGATGAACTTTCAAACAATCAAGTGACCCAAAGTCAGCATCGAAAGAGTGAACAGGACACAGATAATCCCCAGCCTGTGTGCTCCAAGTTTGCGGGCAGCATTTGGGCAAAGCAGAGAGGTTAGTCTGTCATGCCGTCCTCCAGATCACACAAACACTACTAGAGGGCAGGGGTGGGGGGCATCTGTTGTAAAAGTCACATCCAGTTGAGCAACTGTGGTTTTCTTCCTCTCAAACCTGAGACAAACTAATTCAGAGCAGTTATTTGATATATCCATGGAGTGGTCAGTATTTCCTCCTGTAAAGAGGGTAGTCAGTGTGTTATCGAGTACTGGGGATCTGGAAGTGAAAATTCTTGAAGTTTAGATATTCAACTTTAGCAAAGTAGATGAGAGCATTGATTCACCCAAAAAAGGCTACCATTTAGGCTGCTTCAGCCATTCACATCCTCTTGTCCAAATTGTTCATGAGCAAGATCCTCATTTGTAGCTGCCTGTCTGTGGTTAGGGAATTCATTGTATGAACTCGGAACTGTGACTGGTTTAGCAGGAAGCCAGCTGACTTGGGACTGAACTTATGCCCACAGATGACAGCACAATTTTCTAACAGAGATAGCATCATTTCCTCTGTAAGTTACCATTATATTCTATTCCTTTCTGCTTTGGGTACAAAATCATCACCGAAAGAAGCAGCAATGTTCTATGTCCACCCATGCCCTGGCTTTTGAGTCAGTCCATGATATAAGTCTAGATTTGTTTGGAGAAGATGAGATGAGATCATGAATGTGCGAAGTTCTCACCACAAACAGAACTGGGCTTGGTGGTTATCTGTAAAAAATAAGCAGTGATGAAATTACCTACCTATCTTAGAAAGTTGCTGCAGGGACTAAATGAGGTAACACAGGTGTTTAGATCAGGAAAACAGTGCAGGAAGCAGAAATCACTCTTGAGTACAAGCAGAAAAGGATTGCATATAGGTGCTTACAAAACCACTGGAAAGCTGGGATAGTAAAAGGAACTGCCAAGTCCAAGGATATACCACTGTAGCTGTGATCCAGAGGTCAGGACCTGCTCCTGGTGAACCACAGCAACCACCACAGTCCTCTCTGAGCACCAACAGAGCAGTGACCAGGACACTAAACACTGAATACAGTGCCTCACTGCTTTTCATTCTGAACAGGAGCTGCCAGCATCTGTGTAAGCAAGACAATGGCCCCTTGCTTGCTTCTGCCTCCAGGTCACCCACAAGCACTGCAGTACACGTCCAGAATGCTGTTCCCCACAGGAATCTAACAAACATCATTTTGAGCTTTTCAACCTCTCCAGCTAGAAGAGGAATAGAAGGGAGGTTGGGAAAATCAAATCACTTTATTGACCGCAGCAGGAAAGTGCTTAACACAGTGTCTGCTCAAGTCTAGTTATATTACCTCTGTTTTTGATATTCAAATGTAAGGAAGTGCTTTTTACCTTGGTGTCTCAGGCCCCATTTCCTGGAGCTCTTTTGACAAATTGATTTTTAATGGCACCTAGAGACCAGAAAAACTGAGGGGTTCTTCCTGGCCTTACAGTTGGCACCACTGCCTTGGGAGGCCCTCTCTTGATTTGGTCAAGACTGCTGCCAAAGTTTTCGGGCACCAGCCCAGGAGCATGCAGCTTCACTTGGGGATACCCCTCACGAGCAGGTGAGGTCACCTGCCTCAATATGAGAGAACTGTGTCAATTCTATTTGGAGCCTCAACTAGCAATTCCAGAGGAGCAGCAGTTTGACCCGTACCCCACAGAATTGTGCTGTCCAATATGATAATCACTAAACACATGTGGTGTTTTAAATTTACTAAAATTAAGTAAAAATTGAAATTCTCAATAGCCGTATGTGACTAATGGCTGGAATCTGCTTTTCCAAACATTTCACTCATGTGAACTTTTGGCAGGAGGCCTCTATTTCTTACCACGTGGGTTTCTTGATAGGCCTGCTCGTGGGTCCTCATGACATGACAGCTGACTTCTCCCCAAATAAATGATCCAAGAGAGGGCAAGGCAAAAGCCAAAATACCTTTTATGACCTAATTTTGGAAGTCACACAAAATTCTAATGATTACACAGGTGAGCCCTGTGCGGCATGGGAGGGCAGTGCTCAGGGTGTGAGACAGGGACCACTGAGGAGATCTTGGAAGCTGCTACCACACAAGGACATCAAGCTTAAGGCAGAAAGTGGTGGAAGAAGCAGAAAGGTGCAGGGCCCAGTCATGAAGGAGCCCAAAGGCCACCATTAAGGAGTTGAGACTTCATCTATAAGCATCATGGAGCCACTGGAGGAGTGTAAGAAGAGAATTTATGGTACTAGACTTACATTTTAGAAAAACCTCTTGGACAGTATGAAGAACAGAATGGCCAGTAAGCTGTCGCAAAAGTCCAGCAAGATTACGTGGACCCAGATCAGGGCAGTTTCTGTGTGTTAATGTAGATACCTTTGCTACTCAAAATGTGGTCCATGGAGCACAATGCCAAGTAGCTTTGGCATCACCTGAGAGCTTGTAGAAATGCAGAACCTCAGGCATCATTCTAGACGTACTGAAGAGAACCTGATTGATATGGACCTAAAATTTTTGAGAAGTCCTATTAAAGAGGATGCAGTGAAATAATTAAGAAAGTGAGTGTTGAGGAAAAAAGAGGACAAGAAGTCATATTTGATCCACTTCAAAGCTAGAAAACATATTGTAAACTTTTTTACCTAAATCTACAGAATGAGTCCAGAGAGCCATGGATATTCACTGTGTCACAAATGATATGAATCAATCTAATAACAAGAAGACTTTCTCTTTCATTATCAATTGTGTAGTCATGTAAACGGTGCCAGCAAAGGAAATGCACTGAATATTTCCCTATTGTTAGACTTTACCTTATTTTCCAACCAGCTTATTCATTTGTCTTAGAGTCTAAAGAACAAATACCTAAATTTTTAGAAAAGAGGCTGTGAAGAGTGGAATGATAAACAGGGATGTGGAAAGCTATGAGATAATACATATTCTGGAAAATGTCCTGATTTCCAGATCTTTCCAAGCATTTCCTTTTCTGGGACCAGATTTGAAAGCCAATTAACTATTGGGCCTCACATAGTAAATGTCTGCCAGGAAAATCCATTCCTTGCATTATGGTCAGTGGGAGCCACGGCCCAGTGGTTTTTGTACTTGTTCAGTACAATTGCATTATTTGATGTTTGCCGGTTGGCAAGCACCGACTTTCATCATGTGCTTTGTATCAGTCTTTGCTTTTTTCCTTACTTCCTCTTCCCAGATCTTTGTAATTAGGAAAAGTATAATTAGGTCTGAATCTCAGGACTCAAATATGTTAACCAGTTCAGCAAAGGGGGGGAGGAAATATGAATGAATGAATGAAAGGAATGAGTGAAGAATGCATGAATGAATGAATCCTCCAAAGAACTTTTAACCAAGCACTGGCACCATGAAAGTGCTTTATTCGTGGAGAAGGGAGAGTTTCCAGAGAGTTATTGATCATTTATTGAGTCAGTTTTAGTTGGCTTCTCACAATGATAGGAAGTTATCTGTTGTCATTTAAAGTGATTAGGCAGATTCCTGAAACCAGTAAATCTAAGGCTACCAGTAATTACAGAGCCTAGCCAGTAAATCTCTAAGCTGCCTGTCACCTATAGACTCCTCTGTGGGATTCCCATGGATCCCTAGTTGTGATTAGGCAGTTCTCAGTGGTGCTGTGCCCCTCCTGAGCTTCGGGGGTTTCCATATCAGTGCCCCGGCTTTGAGTGAGTGTTGAAAATAGTATCTGTCCTCTCTAAATGGAAATACACTAGAGGTAAGAGATGCTAATTAAGATCATTCCCAAATTTTGTGAAAAATAAACGTCATTAAACCTCATTCTCTTTTTTATTATGTCAGTGTGACAGGCCTCATATCCCTATTCCTCAGAAGATTTACTTTTGACGGTATTCTTTAAGATTCTAAAACATCATGTATCAGAGAATTTGCAACTTGCCTTCCTCTGCTGACTGAACCTTCCTTTTCCTCCTTACCTACTCTGCTCTGTTTCAGCTCATAAGCTGATTACCTTCTAAACTACAACATAATTTATTTTATCATCATGTTCCCTCCACTACCACATAAACTGCATGAAGACAGGGATTTCATGAGTCTTTTGTGCTTACTGATGCATTCCTAGCCCCTAGAAAGTACCTGACACATAGTAGGCACTCAATAAATATTATTTGAATAAATTTAAGACCCTAAAGGACCTTGAAACCTGTTTAGTGCCTTTGTTTAGAAATAATGAGATTAAAACTCTAAGAGTTTATGACTTGCCCAAAGTCACAGTAGTTTGCAGAGGTAGATGTAGAAGTTCAGTCGAGCTCTTCCTCTCAAGCCTGGGTCCTTCCACCACCAGCAGGGCTTTGTCTGAACAAGCTGGGCTGCAGACTGGAAGCAATGGGGCCTAATCTGAAAGAAGGGACTTTCTGGGTCCTGCCCAGAAAATGGCAGGGATTAAGGATATCTTCTGCTCTTGAGAAGATGTGGCTAAAGGCTTTTGTTTCTTGATCATGTTGGCAAATTTCTGCTGTTAGGATGTCCTCCCTGCTTGAGGAATGCCCCCACATACACACAACACAATTCTCCAGCCTCCCTGAATCAGCACACACCTCTTCTCTCAGGAAAAGGGCCATAACCTCAGTCCAAAGCATCTTTGGTGCAGCCTGTGCAGAGGGACTAGCGATGTAATTATTGAGGTGTTGACACTGTTCCAAGCCATCCTCTTGAAACAACTGCTGTCTTGACTTCTGACCCATCTCAAGATACTGCTTTCTGTCATTCTGGTTCTTACCACTCCTACTTCAGATGATCACACCACCCAGCCTGGGACTCCAAAACTGTACTCCAACATCTGGGCTAATGTGCATGCCCTTTGCCCTAAGCCATATACCCCCCACCACCTCCAAGGGGCCAAAAAGGACTGAGCAAACCAAAGCAAGATTGAGCCCATTAATGGAGGGGGAGGGCCAAGAATTCTGTAAAAGGGGAAACACTAGGACACAGGACAAGACCAGGAAACAGGCGGGGCGTCCTCAGAGGCCAATTGGCTGGGGAGTTGAATCAACTACATCATCCTGTCATTAGAAAATATTAACTTCTTCCCCGCCGTACACTATACTAATACCTCCCTCACAAGGCCCACAAACGTTCCTGTTACAGAGCTGTCATTTTTCAAAGGAGTACTTAAATTTAGTGATTTAGAAGTGACCACTTGGAAGTAATCTCTTACCTGGTGTTAAATCTCTAGAGAGAAGAGTAGAAGGTCTTTTTACCCATTAAGACGCTATTCAAGAGAAAGTGGTTGAGCAAGTGAGCAGGAGTTAACAATGGGTCAGGTGGCTTCACAGGACCGCCCAGCGGGTGTGTGAGTGCAGGAAGTACCTCATTTGCAGGGAGAGACTGGTTAGCACAGCTCACTCCTCTGACTCTCCTGGGAGTCAGAGGATAGATACAAGCAGGTATCATAAGCCAGCCACACCTCGAAGCAAGCCGAGCTCTTTTTTATCACTTCACCCCTGTCCAGCCCATGGGGTGGCCTTTTTCCTGCCGGCTTGCATTCATTCATCGGAATCCCAACTGTGAGTCAGCCTCTGTCTAGGTATGCACCCAGGAGGCACAGAGAAGTCCTATGCAACCTCTGTCTTCAAAGACCTCAGTTGCTTTGTAAAGATATAAGTAGATGAGCAAATAATCAATAGCTATTGACAAAATTAATGCACCATACTAACAATACATTGACTTTAAGTTGTGAGCTCTTAACTCTGCTTCAGCAACTAAAGCAGGCTTCTAAGAGGAGTTACCATCTGAACTTGGGGCCGCACGGTTCCCCTGAAGGCCATCAGATTCCTAGATCCTCATCAATAAGCCTAACCAGGATATTTCCTTCCCTGAGACTTTTTCTGTCTTTTTTTCTTAATTGGATATCTGATTGGTCTAACTCTCAGGGCACTGAAGGAACCTGCTGGGTCCTTGGCCTTGTAGGAAGCTCTCAGCCAGCCTTGTAGGAACCTGCTTTCTCCAAAAGTAGGTTTATTATGATATCTGAAAGGAGACTTCTGGGAACTTCACTGAGGTGCAGGAGATCCCACACACGCTACTCTTATTACTGCATAGAAGCATCCAACCTTACAACTGACCTTACCTTCCAGATCAACTCATCCTGTTTACAGTTGATGGACATCAAAGCCTAGGGAGACTCCAGAACTGCCCAAAGTCACAGTTAACCACAGGCAGAGCCAAATCTAGGACCAGACCGTGGTTTTGTACTTTTTATGGGACCTTGCAGGTCCCTCCAAGGAGCACATATCTGTCAGCAAAGTGGGGTGAATAGGAATGAACAGGACACTCATAGACAGGTTGATATGTGTGAGATGTTACTGCATCACAGAATTGGAAGGGACCCTAGAGGCCATTCCACCCACCTCCCTCATTTTCTTGATGAAGAAAGAGAAGCAGGGGAAGGTGAACTTAATCTTCTCAACCAGGGCAGGTACTGCCTCCTGAGAGGGATTTGGAAATGTATGTGATCATTTTTGGTTGGCATAATGATGAGGGAATGATACTGGCATTTAGTGGCCAGGTGCCAGGTATACTCAACATACTGGAATGAGTGGAACAGTCCTACCAATGAGATCTCACCCAGGCCCAGACATCAACAGCACATTATGAGCCACAAGATGAATGTAACTTTGCTTAAAGCAAAAGAACCTACCAGGAGTGAAGAAGGACTAGGCACCGAGGTAGTTTACAGAGCAGTGGCTCATCACTGTGTGTTTATTTGGGGGTGGGTCACAAACTCCTCAGAACTGATTTAAGACCTTGCCTTCATGGAAACTTTCACATACACGTGAACTTTGCACTTAACTGTAGTGGGTTTACGAGTCCCTTTAAGCCCATCCATGAATCCCAGGTTAATAACTTTGGTCTAGAAAGAGACATAAAGGTAGAAGAAGTTAAATACATACACATTTTCTTATGGGTAAAATCATGTCTGCCTAATAGAATGAAAAATAAATGTGGTTCTTTTTCCCTATGGAGTGGGCATAGTGCTATCCAGGCTATTAGATGGTCTTTTGTTCATTCATAGAAGCTGTGGATTTTTTCCATCACTTGAAAATTACAGCTACTGTTTCCCAGAGCGAGCCAAGTGAACACTGATTCTGCTTCCAGCACCTGCCTTCCCCCTCTTGACCCCACACCGAGAGGTACTGGGAGCAGGATCAAGGTGGCAGCGGGTACTTCCTTCAAAGGATCCCTCTCCCTGAGCTCGGAAGAGTCTCTTCTGCTATGTAGTGTGTGAACTGACTGAGTGTTAGGACTGCAGGTTTTAAATACTATTCAAACTGTAAATCATGTGTTGTGTTTTAAAATTTCTCGAAGTAGGCTATTTCTGACCCATTAAAGCAATTAAATGGCAAAAAACTCCATTTCAGAATGCTCTGTTACTTCCATTTGCAACAAGAAGTGGATTTTCAAGCCTCTGTGGTACTGAGAGAAGAGGGTGAGGGAGGGGAGGGTGGAGAAAAGCAGAGGAAAGATGGACAGCTTGCTACCAGTCTGTGAGAAAGGACTCAGGGTCAGGTGTAAAAGTAGGACCAAAGAGACATTTTAAAGAGTCATTCCTCAAGCACTTTACCTACATCTCATTTACACCTGACACAATCCTCTGGGCTTATTTTCTTGTCCATTTTACTAATGAAGAAACTGTGGCTCCGAGGAATTAAGTATCTTTTTCACGGTTAAGACAAAATTCAAACCCAGCCCTGTGTGACTCCGAGGCCAAGCTCTCCCCACCCCAGTGCTTCCCGGAAACTACCTCACTAGTTTGTGTAAATGAGTAAACCCAGCTAATGATGTTTTCAAGCAGCTAAGATTATCTGTGCAGCAAGGTGTCCCTGAGGCTTCAAATACAGCAGTCTCCCCAGCTATGGGGCCCTTCTCAGATCGCTCCAGGCCATTCTAGGATGCTGAGGACAGGGCTGCTGACTTCTGTTTAGCTTCTTTGATGGTCTGTGCTTCCATTAAGGCCATGTAGAGTCCTGTCACAACAACAGCTCATGGGAATCCTTCCCTCTTTCTCTTGACTTTGAACCTTTCTTTCTAGACTGATGGGAGAGACCAAAGCCACTGCTGAATGCACAACCTGGGATCGGCAACCCCTGAGAGCTTCCCAGGCCTGGCTTGGACACATCAGAAGGAGGTCTGTCTCTACTTTCACAGGGGAGCTGCCAGTTAGCTGGTGGCTTTGTTTTGTTTCCCAGAGTTCTTTGTTCAGCTATCCTTGGAGATTTGTTTTTCTGTAAGTTCAGCCAAACACAGTGTTTGTGATAAGAAAGAAGTCCTTTTCCCCTGCCTCTTACTGGGGAGCTGCAATTATTTATTGCTAAGCAAATGACCCCCTTCCCACTGCAATAGTACTTACCATCCCTCAGATCACTAGGACCTTATGCTAAATACCTGGTTCTAGGGGGTGGTCTTTCTGAAGGTAGTGGACCTTTGTGCCGTTTGTCAACCAGAGAGTCAGCACATCTCCCACCCTATCCGCTGGGTGTGATTTTCCAGCCCTGATCCATTTCCAACAGAGCTGATGAGGAAACTTACCTCTGATCAGAGTCTCTGAGTGAAATTCTACTGCCTCTCAGGCAAGGGACTCCCAGCCTCTCCTATTCTGAACCTCTTGATAAATATCTCATCAAATGGAACTAGTGAGCTGAAAATGTTTTCATTTGCTTCTCCAAGTCTCATCCTGTTATGTCTGAAACCACTGGTTTCAAGCTGGTGCTCGATTGTCCTACTTCTGTCAGCAAGAAACACAAATACTCAGTCAGACTCTAAAAATGATCTTAGAGGTCCAATGCCAAGTGCAGAGCCCAAAGACTGCTGAGAGACTCATCATTTGAGGATTTTCATGCCAGCATTAGGCCTTTTAAGGGAGAAGTGGAAAGAGTGCTAAGCCAGGCATCAGAAAACCGAAGAACTGCCCACATGCCCCGAGTCACTTTCTCATCCAGTTTCCCCAACTGTAGAAAAATAATAATAGTTTTACACTTAGATATTTCTAAAGCAGTGCTGTCAACTAGAAATATAATAGAAGCCACATAAGTAATTTTAAGTTTTCTGGTAGCTGCATCAAAAATAGGAAAAATAAATAAGTGCAATTTTCATGATATATTTTATTTAACCTAATATATCCAAATAAGTCAACATATGACTCATATTCTTTTTCCATACTGTTTTAAATACAGTATGTATTTTATTGTATTTAAACAGTGTATCTCAGTTCAGGCACTTGAATTTCAAGTATTCAGTGTGGGCACATGTGGCTAATGGCTATTGTATTGGACAATACAGTTCTTAAGTCTTTGGGCTATTCAATTTTTTAATCAGTCACACTTCTTTATTTGAAGCTCTTGAGGTCAGATGTAGCATTTAGAACTTTTTATATTGTAAAAGATAATACAATATTTACCATATATTATGTAATACCCTTAGCGGGTCTGGAGCAGCACCCCATGATCAAATATTTCAGTAGGAAAAGTATGACAATTCATACCAAATGTGATAAGTAAAGACAATAAATAGCATCGTGTTGGTTGAATGTTGCTACCAAGTAAGTTAAAAACTTTTAGTTTTTAGGGGATTTTTGCCTTTAAAAATTACAGATAAAGGATTGTGGATCTGTACCATGAAAACTGTGTGCACTCAGGTTCGGTATTTACTTAGCCATTTTATTTATCAAAAACCAGCCCAGAATTAGGATGACCATGCCGTTGCCCATTTACTAGCCAAGGATACAGCATGATGGTTGAATCTTCTCCCTTTTGAATGTGAGTAGTGACAGCTAGATGATCCACAGAATCTAGACTTAAGACTGTCAGGTAAAATACAGGACACTCAGTTAAATTTGAATTTCATGATATCAAACAATTTTTATTATAAATATGTCCTATTCAATATTGACATGCTGGGTAAAGTTCGTCTGACACTCACACTCACCTGAGCACCCTGGATCCTCACGGCTGACGCCGGCGGGGTACAAGCCGCTTCAGTGAGGAGGCTGCTGCTCACAGGGCGGCGAAGCAGTGCAAGGAAGCAGAGGAAGCCTTTCTCATCTTGCATCCCATTTACTCGGACAGACCATGCAGAGCAGCCTGGATGGTTAAGGAGAATAGAAATCTAGATGCTTTAATTCCAAAATCCAAAAAATTAAGAATAACAAAGAATTCCATTATAAATGTGGCGTTTGCAATCCTTCTGGCATAGGTCATCGCAGGGGAGCCTTGACGAGCCACAGGCTAATCCGCCAGGCACTCTTAAAGGACCATCTTAAAACCCTTAAGAATCTTGTCAGGTCGCAAGGCACAAAACAGTCATGTGGCCCCTTCTTAGGGGGATTCTTAATCTTCATCGAGGATTCCTGAAAGAAAACCAAGGAGAGTTTGGAATTAGGAACAATCTTGTTTGTTTGTTTTTTCTTAGAGGAAGGTTGGGCAGTGGTGGGCGTTTGTTGAGAGCATAACTCCCTCTCTAAAGGCCTCAGAAATGAAGAGGCGTCAAGAGGAAGTGCTGCTTTAAAAACCATCTGCATCACTCAGGTACAGGGATGTAGAGGCTCAAAGCCTTCATCAGAAGTGGGCTTTGGCTCTGTAACTGCCTGGTTCCCAGACTCTGCAGAACTGGGGGCTTTATGTCTCTGAGAGAGTCATCAGAAACAGGAGGCAAATTTGACAGACTAAGGAAAGGGGCACATGATATCCACTCATTCAGTGGGGTGTGCTCGGGGCCCCTTGAACTTCAGTGACATCCTTTCCAGTGACTTGTGAAAGAGCTGATAAGCAGTGGCAGCCTCACTGAGCAGCTGTTCCAGATTAAAGGAAACTGAAGGGATGTGACAAGGAAATGCACTGCATTATCTTGGATTGACCCCTCGGTCAGAGAAAAAGTTGCTATAAAGGACATTGTTGAGGTATAAGTCATTTAATAGTAGTTTTGTCATTGTTAAAATTCCTGATCATAATTGTACTGTGGATATGTAAGAGAATGCCTTTGTTCCTAGTTTTCAAGGTGTCTTACCTGAGGGTTTCAGCCCTGGGCAAGTTCACTATGGATTCAGTGAGACCAAGGAATGATAATGGAACGTTCTTGGGGTAAAAGAGTCTGCTACCAGGCTTTATTCCCACGGTGGCAGGTCAAGCACTAGAACCACGTCTGCATCCAGCAGTCTGTAGATCTGTAATCCACCTCCCTCTCTGCCTCTACCCAGAGGACTGGGCTGAACTCTTTCTACAGTGACTCAGTCAATAATAGCTTATTGCCTACAGGTGTGGAAGTAGTAGCCTAGCAACAGGCCAGTTAGATCATCAAGTAGTTTAGGGTCAGGTGAGGATCCTGGCCATAGGAACTTCCGTTTTCCCCAAATGAGGGTAAAGATGATTCTTATGTTTCAAATGGCTCCAAGAAAAAAAAAATAGCACTCTCTCCCACATGTGCACATAGAAATGTGACAAAAGTTAACTATTGGTGTGGGTAAAGTGAAGGTTCCTATGGCCTGGATTCTCACCTGGCCCTGGTTGACTAGCTCACTACACACGTGTGGGCAATGCATCGTTATTGACTCTGTATAAAAGAGCTCCGCCCAGTGCTCTGGGTGACATGGTGGCACAGCTGCTGCACAGTTTCAGGAGAGCAGAGATGAGACTGGAGAGGTGGCAGCACCGAGGACAGAGACTGAGACGGCTGCAGGGGTAGAGAGGCCCAGAGGCAGAGACCAGTTTGCTGCATGCAGACTCACTCTGAGTGGATGGGATTCTAGAGATTGACCTGCCACCGTGGGAATAAAGTTAGGTAATAACCCTTTCACCCCAAGAATGTTTTACTGTCATTTCTTTGGTCTCATTGAATCCATAGTGAACTTGCCCAGGGCTGAAACCCGTTGGCAAGACAATTGGTAAGTCTATGTGAAGGGTACAAAAGTTCATTGTACTCTTCTTGTAACTTTTCAGTAAGATTTTTTTTTTAATAAAAAGAGAGAAAAGCATGGCAGCCTGACACAACCCAACAACAGATGTTCTAAAAGGAATAACCATAGGAGAAGATGAGGGTGCCTGCCTCCCTGAATCAGGAGCCACCTGAATTACACTAGCTCTAGGTCTCACTGCCCCATAATTTCACTGATGGTCAATTTAAGAGGCAGTGAAGTATAGTGGTAAGAGCCCACACATCAGGTGCAGCCCACCCTGGGTTCAGTATGATGCTGCAGTGTCTTGTCTATTTAACCTTGCCGAGCCTCAGTTTCTGAATTGTAAAGTGAGGCTACTATAACTTACGTCTCAGCCTTGCCTTTAGGATTGGAGATGATGTTTGCAAAGCACCTGGCTGAGTGGCTGCCATGTAATAGGTGCTACCCCAGAATTAACCATACTTTTGTTTCCTTAGAAAGACCATGGCTTGCTGACTCCATAGTCTTTTATTTTTGTCAGGAATAGAGAGGAGCAGTCTGTCACCAAGTCTGCAGACCTGAGACTCAGTTTTTGCCCCATTTTAAGCCTTCCAATTGCAAACCCCTATGGAAAGCCTGTTCATCTCACTGCCCTGAGCAGTGTTTCCAAGCGTGACTGGTTTCCTCGCAGGCATAATCACTTCAGACAAAACCACCGCAAGCCCCTTCTAGAATGCTTTTGAAAATCTTTTCTTCCCCAGCTGCCATGCAGCATGAGGAGCAAAATCAGGTTATCAGCTCAAAGGTTTGAAAAGGATAAAATTAACTCTAGACTTTAACCTTGAGACAGATGACCTCACAAGACATGGGAGGTAAAAGTAAAAAGAGAAAATGTCTGGGGCTGAATGAATGGTAGTGATGCTGAACTAGAAATCAGAAGACTTGGATTAGGCTGCTGGCTCTGCCAATTACTGTCTGGGTGTTTTAAAGCAAGCCACTCCGAGCCTGTAGCTTTTTTTTGCAAGATGGGGATGCTAATGCTTCATATAGTTGGTGTGTTAATCAAATGAGACAAAGTATGTGGAGGCTCTTGGTAAACTGTAAGAGACTGTATAATATAGAGCCTTGCTACTCAAAGTGTAGTTCAGCATTGATGTCACATGGAGGCAGTTAGAAATGTAGATTCTCAGGCCCCGTCCCACACCTACTGAATCAGAACTTACATTTTAACAATATTCCCAGGGCACACCTACTGAATCAGAACTTACATTTTAACAATATTCCCAGGGCATTCATGTGCACAGGAAAGTTTGAGAGGCTGAAGTGAACCACCGCCCTTGAGTTGATTCTTAAGGTGGTACCATTAAAGAGGCCTGAGGGGCTGACTTAAATCTAGACCTTCAAAATGGCCTGAAGATGGCTGGAACCATAGGAGCCACTTGATTGTTCGGTGTTTTGCTTATTCAGGCTACAAAGTGTGTCTTGCAAGGTTCTGGCAAACCAGTAGTCTCTAATGAACATTTAAAAACACACTGAGCGCTCTGCCACAGCTTTTGCCTCAGCACAGAAAGTCAAAGCCCCTGGAGGAAATCCTCTGTGCCACCCCACCATCACCTCGTTGAGTGAACGAGTTTCGGCTCTGAATTTTGGAACACCTGTTACTCCTAAGTCTCTGGCCTGGAGATCACCATGTTGATCATGAGACCATCCTGGCTTTGCTAGGGAAGGAATGTAAAGACTTAACCCACGGTGAACTGCAGACAGGAATTAGGACTCTCTTGTCCAGTCTCCCTTTGTTGCCAAAGAATAAGATGGTGATGACCCCAAATGACCTCTGTTTACCCTTATAGTGGATTAAAGAAAAAGGTCCTGGAGGCAGATGCAAACTCCACGATTCTTCTGTTCTGCTTTCCTTTGGGCCAAGGTTTGGTCAATCAACACAGAGCCCTTAAAGGCAAGAACAGCAGAGCCTTTATTCCGGTTCTCAGCCCTTAGCTCAGAAGCTAGGCATGGTAAATGATGGCCTGATGAAGACTTCAGCATAATACTTTGTAGATATTAGGTGCTCAGTAAATGCCTGTTGGTTGATTGACTACACCACCACAGTGACTTTTCTGTGAGGCACCTATAGGCACAGAGCCCAGAACCTGTCAGCTATTTCAAGGGCCAGTGAAAATGTTTCAGACATGTAGATAAAGAGCAAAATTAATGACTCCAAAATACAGAAAGAACTGCAAAGTAAGCATTAAAATGTGTAATTCGTCGGCTATAATATATATTACGTGAGTTAGTCAAGTGCCACTTAACCCTTAGAGTTGTATATAAATTACATTAAATTGGAGGATCTGGGCACATTTTATCATGTTAAATGTGTGGGTGGACCCTCAAAAGTTAGTGTGTGGGACTTAAAACAGCCCTGGTCATTGCAATCGGGGGTCTGGAGCAGGGTGATGAGCTGCTGGCTTTCAGAAGGACCTGAGGCAGGCTCAGAGTAAGACCCTAAGAAAGTGACAGAGAAATGGCACAGCAAATATCAGGGGAGACAAGATGTTTGAGAAATTACAGGGTTTTCACCCTGTCCCCAGACAATTTTCCTAGTATATCCCTGTATAATCTTTTGTAAAGAGAGAATCTGCTGCTGCTTGTTACTATCCTTCCTTCTTAGTATTGATTAATGGCATGCCCCACATCACGTGGATTTCTATTTATCTCCTTAATCATAGGCTGTAGAGTTTAGGATGGGTTGAGTGTAGGGGAAGAGTGGGAATCAAATTTTCATCAATCTTTCCCATTTTCCCTCAAAAAAACAATCTTTTTCCTAAGTTTCCATTAAGTTAATCATCTTGGTAATTTACAGAAATAAATGGGAAACATGGTCCCCTTGCTCTGAGAGGCCAAATTTAATAAACATTCCTGCAGATGGGAATAAAGGGATTTATATTAGTTTGTTTTGGCTGTATAACAACTCTCCCCAAAACTTAGTGGCTTACAACAACCAGCATTTATTTAGCTCACAGTCTGTGGTCAGTTATGTAGGCTGGACTCAGCTGGGTGGTTCTTAAAGCTTTGGCTGGACTCACGCATGCCTTTGGACTCAGCTGCTAAGTGAGCTTGAGGGCTGGCTGACCTGGGACTGCTCCCTGCTCCATGTGATGCTCCCGCAGACTAGCTCGGGCTTGTTCACATGGGGGCTGAAGAGGTGTCCAAGAGAACAAACACATATGAAAATATGCAAGACCTTTTGAAGTCCAACCTCAGAGCTGGCACACTGTCACTTCCACCACATTCTTTTGGCCAAAGCATGTCACATAACAGCCCAGATTAAAGGGCTCTTGCATCACCTCTTGATGGAAAGAGCTTCAAAGTCCCATACAAGAGGCATAAATACTGTGAAGGGAAGAACTGAGGCCATTCTTGCAGTCTACCAAAGTCACCACAAAGGAAATATGGCCCCGAATGAATCAGTAAATAAGATTTTGACTGCTAGGGCAAAAGAGGAGAAGATGGGGGTCAGAAGAGTCACATATTTAAATAAGTCAGGCCAAGGGGGTTAAAAAATGAGAGCCAGAGCCTGGTGATTCCACCAGAGTTTGACAAAATTGGTTTTCGTGGGGAAATGACTCATCACTTTAGGCAAGGTGTGTGTGGTACGGTTTTGCCAGACAGCTGTGCTCCAACAGTATGCAGAGGTGTGGGTCAGATAAAAATTAACCTTACATTAGACCACAGACGGCTGGGAAGGACCAGGGCTGACGGAGCATCTTGCTCTGTGCGCTGTAACCAAGGACAGAGAGGTTTAGTTTAAATGAAAACGCATTATGTCACGTGGCTGGGAAGGTGGCAAGCCGAGGCGGCACTTCCAGGCAGAAGCACAAGGGCAGCTGGCACCCTGGGTGATGATGGGGAGCGACAGAGGTTCTGGTTCATAGTAACTCTGCCGCTAACCAGCTCTGTGACATGGCCTAAGCCAGCGGCCCTTCCTGGGCTTGGCCACCTCCTCTACCAGACAGGAGAGTGAATTTGATGTCCTTGTGGCTCCTTCCCCGAGCGGGACTAGGATTATTAGGCTGAGTGCCTCAACACATGAGGGCCTAGCCCAGAACACCAAGAGGGGGCAGCGTATTTTTACATCATTTTCATCCTGGGCTCTAGCTGAGTTTTCCTGGCCATGGACCTCTCTGCCAAACCTAATTTTTGCACCTTTTTTTTTTTGAGATACGGGAGTAATTACCCAAATAAGAATCAGAAAGGGCCCTACAGAGATTTGCAAGCTCTTTTTTCCCAGTGGCATTTTAGGCTACAAAGGGCTGCCTGTCGGAGTCCAGAGATTCAGTGTGCAGTCCTCCCCCACCCCCACAGCATATCCACATTTCCTAACACAGTATCTTGTTGCTTTCATTCTTCCAGAAACTCTTCACATTTGACCTGCTTAGATAACTTTCTTCAACTTGACATCTTAGTTCACTGGTGAACTGGGCCACCAAGAAGTCTTGACAGTTGCCAGAGAAGGATCAGTACTGCGCACTGATTAGGCAATACAGCCTTGTTCTGCCTTGGTGCCTGTCTATTCACCTATCATAATTCATTCTTTTACTCTACTGGTTGTGAAGTTAAGAATATGTTTACTGTCCTGTCTCCATTCAGCCTTTATATAAAGAGTGAAGTTCATTGCAGGATTATTTGTAGTAGGGAAAAATGTGACAAACCTGAATGCCCAGAGAGGAAAGAATGTCTTAACAACATAGGGCACAGCTATTTAAGGGAATAAAGGGTAGCAGTTAAAAACGAGCAACTTTCATTGCCAATAACATAGAATATTTCTAAAATATGTGGGTAACTTTAAAAACCAGAACATGTCTAGTATGCTGTTATTTATAGAAAGGTTAACATAAACTATGTATTTCAAGGTAGGTGTAGATGTGTGTAAACAAGGTAAGATCTCTCAGGAAGAACACACACTAGGTAACAGCAGTTTTCTCAGGGCAGCAGAGTGGATGGGGGTAGGGAGAGTAATGAGAATTTTTGCCTTATCTGCATTACCTAGATTTTTAACATTAAGAATATGATCATATTTATTTGTGAAGTTAAAGTTATATTTTAAAAACAGAATTTTTGTAATACATGAGATGGTGATGGTTTATATCTACCTCTGGATGTAAGCAAATAAATACAAGTTAGAAACAATTGCTTGCTCTTTCTCAGATTAATAACCCAGCACCCTGGGAGTGGTGGCATTGTAGTGTTTATAGCCCCAGTGTGAAGGAAAATAACACAAGAGGTTTCGGGAAATAAAAAATGCTTGTACCCCAACCTGAGCAAGAACCATCTGAAAACATCTGCATTTAGGTTTTAATTACTCTGTCGTTTCAGTTTTGTTCTTAGAACTGATTCTGAGAAGTGACAGGTTTTCTCAAATACTGTGCAATTTAATTACAATTAACTCCTTACAATTTAATTACAGGAGAATACTATTTCTTCAGAATCTGGGCAACTAGAAAACTCACATGATCAGCAACTTTCCTCTTTACTCTGTTTTTTTTTTTTTTAACAAGACAACTAAGAGGCTGAAATCAGGGAACTCTCCCCAAAATGCCTTCTGGTTCTGTCAATAGGGTCAGTCCAGATGATGCTTACTTTCTTACACTGTTAGCAATTGCTGCACCATATGCTGATAACCGATGTTTATAATGATGCAGTGAGATACTGCAGGTTCCTAATGACTTTGGAAATCCCAAAGAGAGAGAAAATTGTGGGTGGTGCTGGTGTTGCTTTCTGTGTTTTTGAAAATTATAATCCACATGTTATATAGTTGGTATCTCTCAGGTACCCAGAAAACTCAGCAGTAGCATCTCCAAATTAAGAGATGTGGGAGGAAAGAACGACACAGTGTTTCCAGCTGTCAAATGTGAACTAGCCACATGTGCCTACTGGCTACCGTACTGGACAGCAAGATTCTAGAGCATTCTGACAGGTGTCTTCTTGGCCGGGGGCGATTAAGGTGTTGCACGATGCTCAGGGGTTAGAGGAGGGCTAGCTCGCCCTCCCACCATCCACACCATTCTCATCTTCCCATTTGGTCTCCTCTGTTAGTCCTCAGCCCCCAGACAGCCAGAGAGGCAGCACATAGTCCTGCAGAGTGCCCCGGGCTGTCCTCGCCATCAGCAGTTCCTCTGGCACCCCAATCTCTATCAGCAGGTTGAATCATGCTTGACTCTGCATGGTTAATCCTTTCCTCCGACCTCCCACCCTATGTGGCCCTCCTGGTTCCCAGTTCTTCCCAGAGACCTATTAATGTCCACACAGAACAGACCATTTGCTCAAGGGGCTGACATAGCCTGGGCCTTCTGCCTCCATGTCATTTTCTTAATTCTGTCAAGCAAACTGGTTTCTAAGCACTAGCAACAGATTCTCCTTATTCCTTCAGCCTACCCTCAAATGGCTTAGATGATGGCTGACACTCCTACTTGAGCCTCTTCTTATGAGGCAGGTGTTGTCTCCAGCTCCAGCAGCCTGGAAGGTCACAGCCCATACAGAACTGGAAATGCTGAGTCCCAGCTTGTTGCTAGTGAGACCAGTGGCTGCCTAGCAACTGGCTGGATGTTTTGAGTTTACCTCTTTCAAAAAATGGCTTTTGTTTCTTCTTCCCCTGTTGTTTTTCTGAATTGCTGCCTTTGCTGTTGAAACCATCCCAGATAAATGCCAACCCTGACTTACAGAAGCCAAGAATGAGCTAAACCGTCCTTTTCTACTGGTTTTTGCAAGAACATTCACTTTGCCTTTTGCGCTCCACTTGAGTTCATTCCTCAGTTCTGTCTTCTTCTAATTCACCACTTACTAAATATCTGTCTAAGGTTTAGTCCATGGGTTAAGACTTTTATTTCATAAGAATATATTTTAATTACCAATTTTAAATGGTAAAGTTTCTTACTCTTGTCTCATTTTTGTATTCTCTGTTTTGTCATTTCTTTCTGTGTTTCGAGAGGAAGCACTACTTTATCTTTTGAGCCTCACAAACATATTGACTTAAAATTTCTTCTTAGACTGCCCCATAAAATACTTCATCTTTCTGCAGTGAAGGAAATGATCTGCACTCACTCTGTCCTTTATGGTAGCCACTGGTCACATGAGGCAGTTGAGCACTTGGATTTTATTTTAGTTAATTTTTATTTAAATTTAAATGATCCAGTGGCTCCCATAATGCATAACACAAATCTAGAATACATTTAAAACCTAATTATGATTTTGTTTTTGGCATTAGGTTTTTTCGTGTGTTTTGGAATTTTGATTTGCAGGTTCATTTTAAGTGGGAGCAATTTTATTCTGTGTGTGTGTGTGTTCCTCCTTCCCTATGTAGTTGTTTCCAGTCGTCTCTACCAGGACCCCAGTCTGGAACTGGTGTACTGAAGCTCCTGCTCCAGCAAAAAATCATGATGTTGAAAGAACTGTGGGTGGCTTGGTTCAATTTCTGAGCAGACCACGATTTTGTTCTTCCTCCCTGGACTTTCCACCTGCAAAAAGCTGCAGCCCCCCTACATAGTCGCTAGCAGTGACACATTGTTTTTCACTGTACTTTCACAAGCAAAATAGCCCCTGACTTCACACTGTGAACCTGGTTCCCATCCCCTGCTCGTAAGACTACCATTAGTCCCTTTACCTGCCAGAGCTGGATTACTGTCACTGCCTGCCTGCCTGCAGACCAGATGCCCTCTGGCTTCTCCTGCTTTACCTTTCTGTTCCATTTCTGACCCGTGGATATGTTTATCTTGGTTTTGAGTCCAGCTTTGTTTAGTTTTCTATTTTTATAACTGGCACTGCTCTGTGCTTGAGGTGAAGGGGATACATCAAAACATGAACTTACAAAGCTATTTTGACCAGAGTTGAGTTCTCCAATAACATTTCTAACCATAACACACAAAGACATTTTCACTCCTCAATTCATCATTCCCCAAGCATTTGGTCACAAGTATGAAAAACAGTACAATAGACTCCAATTAAATATATGTTCAGTGAATATATGAACTATCAAATCTAAAGACAAACATTACTTCCAGAGCAGAGCCCCACAAGCTTTCAATAAACCTCGTCTGTGTTGATGGGATGATACATTATGTTCAAAGCTCTATTCCACTGAGCCACACAGTCCACAAAAAAATAGGGCAAACATATAATTTATTATCCAAAACCAGATACTTTTGAGAGTGAAAGAGAATGTTCTTAATAATTACCCCAGAATAACAAGTTTAAATTGGGCAAACCAAAATGAATGGTCACCTTATCCTATGCCCAGCTTGGTTGTGCAGTGTCATGAGATTCCCCCACACAGCCAAGTGTCATCTTCTTTTTGCTCACTTATCTGTTGATACTCCAGGTGAGGGACCACAGGTGATTTTATACCTTCTTTCTCTGACCCCATCCTTCCCTTCTTCCCTCAAAAAGGCAATAAATCTTTTAGAAATTTAATATCCAAAATAGGGGGCTAAGATCATTTTTCTGGATCTCTCCATCTCCTGGCACCTTCCCAAAATTGCCTAAGTAATCCATTCAATACAACACTCAAACAAAACCCATACACTGAGATTCCTCTTGAACTCTTGCCCTAATACCCACTTGGGTCTTGGTTTCCCTTGAACAAAGCCATCGGCACTCTCAGTAGTCTTCTCTAGACCAGCCATGACCCTGAGAGCCTTGATTAACCTGGCCCATTTGGTCATTTAACAGCATGCCAACTATTTTTCCCCAAGATCAGTTGGCTATAATTCTAGAAGTGGCCGTTATGCAACGGTGCTGCAAAGCAGTATTCTTGTATTCCAGTGATCTACTGGTGTGTAACAAAGCATCCTAGAACTTGGCAGCTTCAAACAATAACCATTTTATTGTATCTCATGGTTTAATAGGTCAGGAAGTGGAGGGGCAAAGTTCAGTTGGGTAATTCTTCTGCTCCACATGACATTGACTGAGAACACTTGGTGGTACTTGGCTGACAGGTGTGTTGTTCTGGGGGATGTAAGACAACTTTGCTCGCGTATTTCACAGGGATAGTTGGAAAGCTGAGCTCAGCTGACACTGACTGTCAGCTGGAGCACCTGCATCTGGCCTCTTCTGCACAGAGTCAGGGCAGTGGGTTTTTTTTATGTGGCAGTTCAGGGCTCCCAAAGAGACCGTCCTAAGATAGGCAGAAGCTGCAAAACTTCCTAGGATCTAGCATGGGAAGTCTCAGGAGTCACTTGGATTGCATTCTGTTGGTCAAGCAAGCCACTAAGGCAAACCCAGATTTAAGTGGGATGGGAATTAGACTTCCCCTCAGAGTGGGAGGAATAGCAGAGAATTAATTATCATCATTAACCTACCACACCTGGCTTTTTATGAACCCTGAACACAGAATCTGTGTGACCCACTGAACACACAGGTAGATCTTGTCACTAGATCCCCACTGCCTTCGTAACTAAAAAGCTTATCAGGAAGCAAGAAATAGACCAGATATGAGATGGATTGTGTTTTCTTCACGTAGACTCTGTTATATGCTTCTCTGATCCTGTGTTTTTCTTAGATTTTCATCTAGTTAATACCCACATTTGAGTATTCTCTATTTTCCAGTTCCAACATCAAATCCTCGTTGCTCTAAAAGTAGTCAAGGAGGCTGGACAAGAGGCACACATCCTTCAAAGTCTTGTCTCGCTTCCACTGGAATTGAGAATGTAGCTGGCAGGAAAGTTCTTGGAATTTTTAATAATTCACCTGCTCCAGATAGATTTATGTAGTTTGGTTCAGGAGATAATGAGCAGATCACTGATAAAGGATATGGACTAAAATTCCCCCAAAACCTTATTTATAAAACCTTTTTAGAAATAGATCAAGGCTGAGTATATCTATGGATGTGAGTGACCTCAGGCAATGATTGTATCAGCCCAGTAAAAACTGTTCAAACAAAGCACCATGGAGTATTCAAGTATTAATACAATATCTCACGTGTATTTACTCCCTGAAAAAGCTACTGACAAATGTGGGTTTATTGAGTCCCTAACCTCCTAAGTTACATGGAAGTTAATAGAGTTACTTGTAGCCAATCCACTCTGCTTGCCAAGTTGTTTGCTCCTTTGTATGAGATTGCTGGCATTAAAATGTAACATTGATAGCAAATTTTAATAAAATGGATGCTGTGAGAGAGGGTATGCTGATTAGATTTCAAAACAACTTCTCAGTCTAAGATAATATGCTTATTGCCTAAAAGAAATAGATGCTGGCTCTAGATGGTTTAACTGTAAGTTTTGCCCTTGGGCTAAATGAAACGTGAAGAATTTTAGTTAGGGCTTCTCTCCGATCAGCAAACCAAACAAACAGTAACTGAGAAGGTACAGATCAATAATCTGTTCAACTTTGTTGAACACAGATACTCAATTGGGTTCCACAGCAAACAAATTCAGGAGAGCTGAGTGGAGGATTTTGCTGCTGTGACATAAAAGTGCTGAATATTTCCGTCATCATCCCTCACTCACTGGGGAGCTGTAGGCTGGGTTCAAGGTGATGGACCCAGGGTTACAGTTTAAATTATGTTTTAATCAAGTCCCAGGAGGAAAGAGAGGATTAAATGAAATCCTTGATAGAAAATAACAATTGTTTATTACCCTCATCATATGTCTACCTTATGCCTGAACAGCTGGATAAATTAACAGCTCTGCCCCTCACAATCAAATGTGTGTGTGGAGCAGTCACATGAAGTCTGGACCTCTGTCCCTAAACTGATTTTTCCTAGTTCTTCCAAAATCGTGCTATAATAGATTAGCAGTATTCTGATGCACTAAATTTAGCAAAACCCTACCACATCCAAAGTGCCAGGAGGTAAAAAAGAACTTAAGCTTCTCCCTTACCCAGAGAACATTTCTACCCGGAACCAAGAAAGACCAAACTTGATGCAGCATGTTTATAAAAAGCATCTGATGCTCCTCAAAGTGCCGTGTGTTCTCCGTGGTAGGACAGAGACGTTCTCTGCAGAGAGAGTGTTTGCCAGCATCTTCTGGCGTTTGCAGCAGCCCTGTTCCCTGTGTTCATGGCTTTTCTTCACATAAGGGAAAGCAAAGGGGACACACCACTTCCTAGCAGGATGGTGATGTATCCCGGAGGGGAGGCACTGAGTGCATGCGTATTGAACGGCGGCTGATGCTGAGAGACCAGTAATAATGTTGTATCGAACAGTAGCATGCTCAGCACTTGGCTTAATGCTTCACGCATATTGACTCATTTAATTCTCGCAGAAAACCTAAGAGGTACTGAAATATTTAGATGGAGTCTGACGTTTACATCCCAGTTGTGGGGAACAAAGCAATTGGGGTGCGGCCAGAGCAGGGTTGGCCATAATTGAACAGTTCTTAGGGTTTGGTGATAGGATATGGGGTTCATTGTTTTATTCTGTATACTTTTATGTAGGTTTGAAATTTCTCCATAATAAAAAAGCAAAATAAAAATTATGAGCTAGACATTATTATTTTCTCTTTCTTAAACTTTCTTCCCTAGGTCACACAATATACATCTAGCCACTCTAGAAAACTGGTTCTGAAACTGCCCCAGGCTGCTCAGGGTGCAAGAGAACTACCTTGTGGCACTACAGGATATTTTAAATTGTGGGTGTAAGTGCAGCAATACTGCACATCTGTTGGGTACATCTGAACTAGCTTGAATCACAGCTTCCACGTTAAATTACACTACAGTCCTATGAGGATATCATACCTTTGTGCTGCGGGCCTTTCAGCACTTGTGGTAGAAAGCAAGTAACAGGAGAAAAGCCAACATGGACCAAGAACTGAGGGCACTGCTCTCCAGTCTGATGCTGAGGTTGGAAACATTGTGCAGTCCCATCCCATTACTAACTAACTGCAGTATTAAAGAATAACATAGAATGATTTTTCTATCAGTGTAGGCACATTCCTTTTCAAATAGCTACTAGGTTGTTAGGACATACATACTAATTCAAGGTTTGGGACCTAACTAAATGCCCTATGAATCAAAGCTTTGGGAATCCTATACTATATATACTGCCTAAGATGAAGAAGCAAAAACAGGGAGCATTTGAATGTCTGTCTCTTAAACTAGCTCAGCCTCCTCAATAAAATTCATTCACTCATCCATTCAACCAGTGCTTATTAAACCCCTACTGTTTGCCAGGTCCTGTCCTAGACGCAGGGAGACAGCAGTGAACAAAATAGACAATTCCCACCCGGATGGGGCTTATCTGCTGATGGGGAAACATGATAATCAGAATTAACAAACAATAAGTATGCATTATATTAGATCGTGATAAGCTCTAAGAAGGGAACAGAAGTGGGCCAGGGACATAGGAAATGTGGTAGAGCAGGGGTGAGGTGAACTTTTAGACAGGGTGGCCAGGGAAGGCCTTACCAAGCTAACGATTTGGTAAAGACCTGATGAGAGGTGAGAACTATCAGCCACCTTGTTTCCTCTTAACAAAAATAAACTGATTCAGAAACAGAACCCTGAGTTAAGTTGTACAACAAATAGAAAATTAATGAGAACTGGGCTGGATCAGAGAGAGTAATTAATGAAAAAGCAGAAGAAAACTGGTGTGAAACTTTTCTTCTCTGCAGATTAACTCACTTCACTGTTTTCAAAAAGCGGCTCTCGAACCTGGAGGGTGAGGAAACAAAGGTAACAAATCATCACACCGGCTCAGCACTGTGCTTCACTTACCATACGAAGTGAAGAAGGCCTGGAGATTTTACGCATATAAGAAGTCATTGTATCATGATTTGAGAGGCTAGATGGCACTAGCTAAAACGCCTAGATGCTTTTAATGGGATCTGTACTCTATTAACGCAAGATGCTCATATAATAACACTTTGCTTTTGTATGGAGATGTCTTATGAAAATGGGAGTGGAGGGCCATGAGGAGATATGATTTTTATTGAACCATGAGTAACATACAGAAGCCAATACCGAAAATGTTAATAGCAATTAGAACCATCGATCAAAACAAACAGTGGGTTATTTTCCTCTGGAACCCTTTAAAAACCTGTACATGGAAATATTAGAAGAAAAAAAGTTTAAATTACCACCACTGAATTTTTTTGTGGGACAGCTGCAATGTTCATGGAGTTGTGAAAGTTCCCTGAGTCTCACCCGAGAGAAAACTGCAGATTGGTCATTTCTAAGACCCCTGGATGGCATATGTTCCTCACCTTGCTTACTCTCTTGCTTCTGTGTCCTTAATGAATCCATCAAACTCAGAGGGCAGGTTCTTAAAAGGATCTGGAGCCATTTCAACCCCTTTGCTTTCCATCTTGGCCTTTCTCAGACACTTCACAACGTAGAGATCTCTCTACCACCTCCTCCCCATCCCAAAAAGTTTGGAGTTAATCCCACTGTAAATCACCTCTCATTAAAACCATTTGGGGAAGCAGGATGTGCAGTGGCTCCCAGGCCTGACTGCACATCTGCATCCCCCCAGAAGCTCAGTTACAGCAGAAATCAGATGTAGTACATTTGGGATGAAGCCTGTGAATTTTTATGTTGAACAAGTGCCTCAGATGATTGTTAGAAAACACTTCATGGGAATCTTGAAGGATGAGTAGAAGTTTACCACATTGGCAAAGGGAAGAAGAGAACTCTTTTATACATGGTTATAAATTGCCATGAGTACAAATATGGATGAGGGAATGTGTGGGGCAAGTTCAAGTATGTGCAGGTTTCCAAACTGTGCTCCAAAACAGTGCTTGGGTTGGGAGGAAGCTGTTTTATAAATATCAGTGTTCTTAATAAGACTTCTTCTGGTAGGGTTTTGTGCAAAGCTCTCCTCCATTTCAGCCTTACCAGGTGGTGGGTTCCTTGCCCAGCCCTCATCTGGCCCAGCGCCAGGTCTAGGCTGGTCTCAAGCTTTCCTTTGATCCTACAGTGACTATTTGTTGCTTGCTCTTGGCTTTGGCACTGATTGTCACCATAAGAGAGAGAAACAGCATGGCTGGAACTTGGAACTCAACTGCTTGTAAACCACATCAGGGAGGAGCAACCACCCCCAAGTGCTCTGTAACTGGCAGTGAGTTGGTGAGGTTTTTAGCCTGCCCACTAGGGGAACCCTCGAGTCAGTTTTCATCAAGTTTTTTTCAAGCGTCTATCCCATACTGTCATGCACCAAGGTCCTCTCCTCCTTTGCTCAGACAGACAGATGCTCCAGCCACAGTTCCCCTACTGTAGAATTCTGAGCTTACAGTCAATTTGATCAAAGCTTTGTGGACAGCTGTGGGCTTGAGATAGGTGACATATGGCTCCCAGTTCTATCTCACTCACGTGCTTACTTGTTGAACTTAAGCTCAATAACCCAACCAAATGGGATACACTCTATTTCTGTTTCCCTTTCTGTAAGATTGGTATAACAGCATGCTTTACTTTCTGCATCCATGAGTAGCAGATGAGTGTACATGAATGGAGCTTTGAGAAAAGGGGTATATACTACAAATGCGGTACTATTTCTTAGGAACAATAGGGAAAAGAATCTTAATCCTTGTAAGATAAGCTGTCTTTTCTGAAACACAAAGAAAAAGCAATTTACCAGCAGGCACCTTTCAGGAAATGTTAACTCTCATTGACAGCCTTTATATCTAGACCTTCTGTCATTCATCAAAGGACCTGGCCCCCAGCTTTCTTCAGCACTGAATCTGCAGAGGGAGTCAGTCATGCCTTCTTTTGGATTCCCATTAAAGTTAACACTTCCCTCCAAGAAAGCCTTTATAACACTCCTGAAGGGCAGAAACTTTCTTTGTATCTGTCTCCAAGCCTACCACAGGGCTGGCACATAGTAAGCCCTTATCAGATGTCACCTGTGTCCAACATTGGATCAGATGCACTTCAGGTAAAGGATTAGCACAATACACATTCCTTCGTTGGCATGGATTCGTCTTGCAACTTCCTGCCCAGGGATTTGACCAGAGCCAACTTTCAAGCACCTAACAAATTAGGACCCTTTATTTTTAGTTCCTTCCTGAGAAGGACATTGAGCAGTTTCACTGGGTAACTCATCAAGCAGGAGCATCCTTTGTGCAGCTGAAGTCTGTTTCCTCCTTCTCACTTAAATGAAATGGGAGAAGAACATACCCACATCTCGTATATAGGAGTTTTTACATAATTGAAGACTCCTCTTATATCATGGAGCCTGATTGAGTTAAGGTTGGAAGCAAAGACTGTTTTCTCAATCAGAGTACAACAGAAGAGCTAAGAAATTGTCAACTTGAATTTTAGAAATGCTTCCAACGACAGCTGGTAAATGGAAACGGGCCTGAGCCCACTGAGGGGAGATGCTGCAGGTTGGAACACTGCCATCCTTTTGCCAAAGATAGACCAGACTAGTATGCAGAAGGCCTTGGATTTGTTCTGTCTGAATATTAATGTTCTACTCTCTGAAGTGTTTAGTTCTCGGTGCCTTATTTGATGTGATTTGAGTGAATTTAATTTACTAAAAGTGCTTTTGTAGATAATGAGCATTTGTATTTCTTCTCTTTGTAAAAATACAGACCATCTTCAGGCAGAAGGAAAGTGATAGTATTAAACACAAGGAAGAAGGTTTTATTGTCCAGTGAAAATATTCCAACCCTAGAGCTGTCTTGAGCTGATAGCAAAATGGCTTTAAAATTCTTTTAACATCTCAGAAGAATGTGGTGATAAAAAGCGAAACAACTACGTTCATGTTATTTTGTTTTACTTTTCAGAAAAATCCAATTTAGAGTTGAGAAACCAAAAAAACTATAAAACCACAAAAATGCACACCATTATGTCACAGAGCCATCACTCCATTATGACTCATCTCAGGATGTTTTCTCTGCTGCCTTCAAATATGATTATTTCTGAACAATTTAATTTAAATACTGGTGTAAGGATTATTTCTGGAGATGTGGGATTTGCCTCCTGTGATAATTCTCTTATCTGCAGAAGGGTAGAATCAATTTAATTCCCCAGTAGCAATATTGCGATGTATTTTTATTGGTTTGCTTGATTTTTTTAAGCTTCTATCACTATTGATGGAAACTAATTAAAACTAAACGCACATCAGCTTTTATTAAATGGCTGCTATGGAGATGATGAAATTCAGGAAATGATAGACCAGCCCTTTCCCTTTAATGATGTTGGCTGACTCACAATTGGGGTAATTTCAGATTTATGAGATTTCAAGCATATGTCTTTACTGTTTCCTGAAGAATTCTTTTTAAAGAAATGAATGTATGTGCCATTCAACCTAATGAGAGCAGAAGAACCAACTGAATAATGTACACTCCTTGCCTACAATCAAATTTCACTGATGCCAGGAGTGTTACTGTGAGCAAAAGCATTTGAGGTTTTTCAAGTTAATTAAAGTCTGTTTTCACCTACTCCCTGCTATATACTTTTGTAACAACAGATGATGAGGAAATGATGAACTTACATAAAACTTGGGATGCTAAGGTCCTATTGTTAGCATATAGTTCATAAGCGTTTTTCTCATGTTTGTTTCTTAAAAAGGACACATTTGGAGATTGGTATAAGTTACCCGAAATTCTTGACCAGAAACTAGGCAGAATTTATTCCAAATCCTGAGAAATCACAGGACTTGAGATCTGGAAGAAGCCTTTGAGAGCAGCTCCTCTAGAGGGAGGGATGGAGAAGTAGGCAGAACAGAGCAGCTCTTGTCTAGCCACGGGATGGTGAGTCTATTGGGCAACCCCTTGGCCCACAGTTTCCTTATCTGTCAGCAGAGCTGGTCATAACATACACTTCCCTGCAAAGCTGTGAGCATGCAATGAAATCTCCTGAAAGCCTTATGTGAACTATGAAGCCTGATATCAGTCAGGCTAGGGTAAGGGGCTGCCTATAGGAGAACAGCCCCTTGCTAAAATGAATGAGCAAGACAGAGTAAGGGCTCTTGTCCAAACTATTTCTCCAAAATTCTCCCTTGTCCTGTTTTCATTCCTGCGGTTCCTAGCACGTCTAATATCCAAGTGTATGTCTACCCTTAACATGCTGGTACAAACATTGACAAATGTCTCTTTTTTCCTGGTATTCTTTTCATTATGTTTAAGTTTTCAAAAGAATTTTACTAGATTTTAAAGTCAGGCAAAAAACAAACTAAACCATCTTAATAAAAGAAGCATTAAAGCTATCAAAGCAGGGAAGTCCAGATTTAAATCCCACTGTATCTGCCCCCAAAGCCTTTACTTTTTTGATCATTAAGTGTAAAATAACCATTACATCATTAAAACAGGAATTACACAGGAGAACCACATAGAAGGCAAGGTGCTTAGAACTCTCATGGAATTTACATTTACACACAAAGTGCATGAAAAATCTGATGTAAAAAGAAATCAAGTTTCTGCCTGTGTTTCCAGAACTCAAAATATTAAATAAGTATCATGTATTAAACTATTAGCACCAGTTTGCTAAGCTGCTAAGATATAAATAAATAAAAAGCAACAATCTGCCATTTTCCTTGAGCCTACATTTACGTTTATCCAGATCCCTGTCCCACTCCTCCTGGGGATATGGACAGGTTGGAGGAAGGACCTGCCTAGGACCTGCCTAAGCCAGGATCACCAGTGTGGCAAGGGTCAGTGGGGCAGCTCGTCTGGGGCTTTTGTAGACAGGAGGCTGAGGTCCAGCACAGAAACCTCAGAAGCCAATTTGAGGGGCATGTAAAGTGACTGCCAGAGACTCTCAATTGGGTTAAAAATGGCAGCATGACAGATGAGACAAAGGCTTCCTCCTAAAACTGCATATAATACGAAAATATAATTAATACAACTAATCTTGAAAGAGCAACAGGGAAGAGGACTGCGCCAGACTGCATACACCTGGAGAAAAGAGCAGATCTCACAGAACAGGGTAACATACCAAAGCTGTGGCCTGGCAGGACCCAAGCCCTTCCCCCAACCCAGCTCACCAGCAGGAAGAAGAGACAGGGAGCAGGGAGGGAATGGAGGCCTGGGACTGCTGAATACCTAACTCTGGAGATCTGCTCTGGGAGCACAAACCCACATTTCATGGTGCTTGCATGATACTCTCATGATTATGGGGTTGGAAAACTAAGACAGGCAGAATTCCTGGAGAGACTGAGATTCCAGCCACTTGTGGAAATCACGGATCAATAGCCGGCTGCTCTGGGACAAAAGAAAGGTGGGCAGTCTGAGAGACTTCCTAACAAGGAAGTCCTTAGCAAGAGGGCTGCTAAAAGAGTAAGGATTGCACAGAGCTTACTGCTCAGGAGAGAGGACAGGTAGACAAAATTGTCTGGGTGCACTCTGCCCAGCAGGTAGGAAGCTTTGCCATATAGACTCTCACATTTAAGGAGGAAAAAGAAATCTTCCTCCTTAGACGATCTTCAGGTGCTCCAGTGCCTTGGATGGCTACACAGCTCCAAGGACCCCTTCTGTGATATGCAGCCTACTGCGCCTTTCTCCCCGCCAGTCCCAATTGGCTCACAAACCGGCAAACCCTACCCTGGCGTTAGCCCAGCCAGACGGAAGATCTGTCTACAGCAACTACAAACGCAAAGCATAGAGGCTTATACCTGTGTGCTCGGCCCACTGGTTCAGGCAGTAGAGACAGGCATAGCAGCCGCGTAGCCGGAAACAGCTCTTTCCTCCCCCCAGGCACCAATACCACTCCCCTGTGACACCCGACATTGCTTCAGGTGGCTGAGCAGCTCCAGGGAGTAGAGCTTCTGGGCACTAGAGGACACCATATACAACTATGAAACACCAAAGGAACCTGGTTCAGAGTAAAATTATTAATACCACTCCTGAGAAAGATTTAAATGACATCGACCTCATGACTCTTCCTGAAAGGGAGTTCAAAATAAAATTCATTAACATGCTCATGGAGGTACGGAAAGATATTCAAGAACTCAGGCATGAATTCCGATCAGAAAGCCAATCTTTGAAGAGCACCATGGAGAGTATTAAAAGCAGATTGGATACGGTGGAGGAGAAGATAAATGAAATAGAAACTAGAGAAGAGGAATAAAAGAAACTGAGGCACAGAGAGAAAAAAGGATCTCTAAGAATGAAAAAATTTTGAGACAACTGTGTGACCAATCCAAACAGAACAATATTCGCATTATCGGGGTACCAGAAGAAGAAGAGAGAGAAAAAGGTATAGACAATGTCTTTGAGGAGGTAATTGCTGAAAACGTCCCCAATCTGGGGAAGGAGATAGTCTCTCGGGCCATGGAGATGCACAGATCTCCCAACACAGGGGACCCAAGGAAGAAAACACCAAGACATATACTAAATAAAATGGCAAAGGTCAAGGATAAGGACACACAATTAAAAGCAGCCACAGAGAGAAATAAGATCACATACAAAGGAAAGCCCATCAGGCTATCATCAGACTTCTCAAGAGAAACCTTACAGGCCAGAACGAAGTGGCATGATGTATTTAATGCAGTGAAGCAGAAGGGCCTAGAAACAAGATTACTTTATCTGGCAAGATTATCATTTAAATTTGGAGGAGGGATTAAACAATGTCCCGATAAGCAAAAGCTGAGAGAATTTACCTGCCACAAACCATCTCTACAGTGTATTTTGGAGGGGCTGCTATAGATGGAAGTGTTCCTATGGTTTAATAGCTGTCACCAGAGGTAATAAAACCACAGGAAAGAAAGTAGAACAGCTAATTACTAAGCAAATGCAAAATTAAATTAACTATCCCCAAAGTCAGTCAAGGGATAGATAAAGAGTACAGAATATGATACCTAATATATAAAGGATGGAGAAGGAAGAAAAAGGAGGAAGAAAAAAAAAGAACCTTTAGATTGTGTTCATAATAGCATATTAAATGAGTTAAGTTAGACTCTTAGTAAGGAAGTTAACCTTGAACCTTTGGTAACCAAGAATCTAAAGCCTGCAATGCCAATAAATACATACCTATCGATAATCACCCTAAATGTAAATGGACTGAATGCAGCAATCAAAAGACATAGAGTCACTGAATGGATAAAAAAAGCAAGACCCATCTATATGCTGCCTACAAGAGACTCACTTTAAACACGAAGACATACACAGACTAAAAGTGAAGGGATGGAAAAAGACATTTCATGCAACTAATAGAGAGAAAAAAGCAGGAGTTGCAGTACTTTTATCAGACAAAATAGACTTCAAAACCAAGAGAGTCACAAGAGACAAAAAAGGACATTACATAATGATAAAAGGGTCAATGCAACAAGAAGATATAACTATTATAAATATCTATGGGCCCAACACAGGAGCACCTACATATGTGAAACAAATACTCAGAGAATTAAAAGGAGAAATAGAATGCAATGCATTCATTCTAGGAGACTTCAACACTCCACTCACTCTGAAGGACAGATCAACCAGACAGAAAATAAGTAAGGAGACAGAGGCACTGAACAACGCAATAGAACAGATGGACCTAACAGACATCTACAGAACTCTACACTCAAAAGCGTAAGAATGCACATTCTTCTCAAGTGCACATGGAACATTTTCAAGAATAGATCATATACTAAGCCCGAAAAAGAGCCTCAGAAATTCAAAAAGATTGAAATTGTACCAACCAGTTTCTCAAACCACAAAGGTATGAAACTAGAAATAAATTATGCAAAGAAAATTAAAAATCCCACGAACACATGGAGGCTTCACATGCTTCTAAATAACCTATGGATCAATGACCATATAAAAAAAGAGATCAAGCAATATATGGAGACAAATGACAACAATAATTCAACACCACAAAATCTGTGGGACACAGCAAAGGCCGTGCTAAGAGGAAAGTATATTGCAAAACAGGCCTACCTCATGAAAGAAGAACAATCGCATATAAGCAGTCAAAACTCACAATTAACGAAACTAGAAAAAGAAGAAAAAGGAGGCGCTAAACTCAGTATAAGGAGGGACATAATAAAGATAAGAGCAGAAATAAATAAAATCAAGAAGAATAAAACAATAAAAAGAACCAATGAAAGCAAGACCTGGTTCTTTGAGAAAATAAACAAAATAGATAAACCCCAAGCCACACTTATCAAGAAAAAAAGAGAGTTTACTCACATAAACAGAATCAGAAATGAGAAAGGACAAATCACTATGGATACCATAAAAATACAAAGAATTATTAGAGAATACTATGAAAAATTATATGCTAACAAACTGGATAACCTAGAAGAAATGGACAACTTTCTAGAAAAATACAACCTTCCAAGGCTGACCCAGAAAGAAACAGAAAATCTCAACAGACCAATTACCAGCAATGAAATTGAACTGGTAAACAAAAACCTACCTAAGAACAAAATGCCTGGACCAGATGGCTTCAACACTGAATTTTATCAAACATTTAGTGCAGACCTAATACGCATCCTCCTTAAAGTTTTCCAAAGAGTAGAAGAAGAGGGAATACTTCCAAACTCATTCTATGAGGCCAGCATCACTCTAATAACAAAACCAGGCAAAGACGCCACAAAAAAGAAAATTACACACCAATATCCCTGATGAACAAAATATTAGCAAACTGAATTCAAAAATACATCAAAAACATCATCCATCATGATCAAGTAGGATTTATTCCAGGGATGCAAGGATGGTACAATATTCGAAAATCCATCAACATCATCCACCACATCAACAAAAAGGACAAAAACCACATGATCATCTCCATAGATACTGAAAAAGCATTAGACAAAATTCAACATCCATTCACGATAAAAACTCTCAACAAAATGGGTATAGAGGGCAAGTACCTCAACATAATAAAGGCCATATATGACAAACCCACAGCCAACATTATACTTAACAGTTAGAAGCTGAAAGATTTTCCTTTAAGATCAGGAACAAGACAAGGATGCCCACTCTCCCCACTTCTATTCAACATAGTACTCTAGGTCCTAGCCACGGCAATCAGACAACACAAAGAAATAAAAGGCATCCAGATTGGCAAAGAAGAAGTTATACTGTCCCTGTTTGCAGTTAACATGATATTGTACATAAAAAACCCTAAAGAATCCACTCCAAAACTACTACATCTAATATCTGAATTCAGCAAAGTTGCAGGATACAAAATTAATACTCAGAAATCTGTTGCATTCCTATACACTAACAATGAACTAACAAAGAGAGAAATCAGGAAAACAATTTCATTCACAGTTGCATCAAAAAGAATAAAATACCTAGGAATAAACCTAACCAACAAAGTGAAAGACCTATACTTTGAAAAGTACAAGACACTCATGAGAGAAATTAAAGAAGATACCAATAAATGGAAACACAGCTCATCCTCCTGGATAGGAAGAATTAATATTGTCAAAATGGCGATCCTGCCTAAAGCAATCTACAGAGTCAATGCAATTCCTATAAAAATACCAACAGCATTCTTCAACGAACTAGAGAAAATCGTTCTAAAATTCATATGGAACCACAAAAGACCCCAAATAGCCAAAGCAATCCTGAGAAGGAAGAATAAAGCTGGTGGAATTATCCTCCCCAACTTCAAGCTCTACTACAAAGCCACAGTAATCAAGACAATTTGGTACTGGCACAAGAACAGACCCATAGACCAATGGAACAGACTAGAGAGCCCAGATATAAACCCAACAATATATGGTCAATTAATATATGATAAAGGAGCCATGGACATACAATGGGGAAATGGCAGCCTCTTCAATAGCTGGTGTTGGCAAAACTGGACAGCTACATGCAAGAGAATGAAACTGGATTATTGTTTAACCCCCTACACGAAAGTAAACTCAAAATGGATCAAAGACCTGAATATAAGTGATGAAACCATAAAACTCTTAGAAGACAACATAGGCAAAAATCTCCTGAATATAAGCATGAGCAACTTCTTCCTGAACTCATCTCCTCTAGCAAGGGAAACAAAAGCAAAAATGAACTCATGGGACTACATCAAACTAAAAAGTTTCTCTATGGCAAAGGACACCATCAACGGAACAAAAATGCATCCTACAGTATGGGAGAATGTATTTGTAAATGACATATCCGAAAAGGGGATAACATCCAAAATATATAAAGAACTTACACACCTCAACACCCAAAAAGCAAATAACCCGATTAAAAAATGGGCAGAGGATATGAAGAGACAGTTCTCCAAAGAAGAAATTCAGATGGTCAACAGACTCATGAAAAGATTCTCCACATCACTAATCATCAGGGAAATGCAAATTAAAACCACAATGAGATATCACCTCACACCAGTCAGGATGGCCACCATGCAAAAGACTAAGAACAACAAATGCTGGCGAGGATGTGGAGAAAGAGGGACCCTCCTACACTGCTGGTGGGAATGTAAGCTAGTTCAACCATTGTGGAAAGCAATATGGAGGTTCCTCAAAAAAGTAAAAATAGAAATACCATTTGACCTGGTAATCACACTCCTTGGAATTTACCCAAACAATACAACTTCTCAGATTCAAAAAGACATATGCACCCCTATGTTTATTGCAGCACTTTTTACAATAGCCAAGATATGGAAGCAACCTAAGTGTCCATCAGTAGATGAATGGATAAAGAGGAGGTGGTACATATACACAATGGAATACTATTCAGCCATAAGAAAGAAACAAATCGTACCATTTCAACAACATGGATGGAGCTGGAGGATATTATGTTCAGTGAAATAAGCCTGGCGGAGAAAGACAAGTGCCAAATGATTTCCCTCATTTGTGGAGTATAACAGTGAAGCAAAACTGAAGGAACAAAATAGCAGCAAACTCAGAAACTCCAAGGAGAAACTAGTGGTTGCCAAAGCGGAGGGGTGTGGGAGGGCAAGTAGGGAGGGTGAGAGAAGGAGATTGAGGGGTATTATGTTTAGTACACATGGTGTGGGGGATCATGGGGAAAACAGTGTAGCCCAGAGAAGGCAAATAGTGACTCTGTGGCATCTTACTACACTGATGGACAGTGACTGCATTGGGGTATGTGTGGGGACTTGATAATATGGGTAAATGTAATAACCACATTATTTTTTCATGTGAAGCCTTCATAAGAGTGTATATCAATAATACCTTAATTTTAAAAATCACAAAAAATAAAAAATAAATAAAAGTAATGTGATTGCCAGAAACAAGATTTGAATGAAAGTGTGTCTGATTCAAAGGTACAGAGTCTAAGCAAGCAGCTTTCTCATTAGGTGTGAGGAAAGACAGAGTACAGTCAGTGAGAATGATGGGCCCTTGATAACGTCGGCTGTCTCCATGTTCCTGGGAGGCTCCTCGTCCTCCAATGTCTGATGGAGACGTGGAACAATGCCCGGGTCTGAGCTGAAACTCTCAGATCCTCTTGATCTCTGAAGGAGGTCAGGACAGTATCTAGTTAACACTAGCGTTTTCTTTAATGCATGCAGATACACTAATAATGCTCATTAGGCATATAGCTCACTCACATTTAATTCAGAGGCTTTCATTGGTGTCCCTGCACAGTTGCCAGGACAGATGTGTGCATGGCTCGGGCATACTTCTTTCTGCCGGAGCCAGATGTCAGGATATTGGGCCATGCTGGGACAATACCAGAGTGTTTATTAGTGACAGTAGGTTGTCAGCCTCCTTCCCCCAATTGGGAGTTTCATTTTTATAGTTAAAATGCCAGTCCCAGCTCAGAAAAAGAGAAAAAAATTTTGAGAGAGGCAGAGGAAGGCAGAAGAGGTGGGGTGAAAGTGAGGAAAAAAATAGAAAGTGACCCAGAGATAGAAGAAGAAGGCGAAGCTCCAGGTCAGTTGTTTCCTATTTCTAAAACAGTTAGGGCGTTTGTGATTCCTGCAAGGGACTGGGATCCACCCTAGGAGTAGGGAGAGATTAGAAATGTAGAATCCTGGGCCTCACCCGGCAGCTTCTAATTCTTAATGCCCAGGGACCTGTACATTTTTAAGCTCCCCAGGCGTAGGCTATAGGACTAGTCTTGAGAGTTGTCTCTAAGCTTTCTTTCTAGCCTTGAGAAGCTTTGCTGATGAGGAGGAGAACGGGGTAGGGGATGAACAAAGAGGGCAGGACTGCTGGGGAAGAAGCTGCCCCGCTGGTAAAGGCTGATAAGATACGGAGATGAAAGGAGAGGGAGTGATGCCCCTGTGGGTGTTGATGTTGGTATCTTTGGTCTGAATTGTCTATTTTGCCACCTGTGGATAAGTCCCTGACAAGTGAAAGTATTTTATCCCCACCTTGTGAGTCTCAAATGCTTTGATCTCTTTGATGTCCTTGTCCGTGTAACCTCTCGGGATGCTCTGAGCTCCACCCCGTCCTGCAGTGGATCATGCCACTAGCAAGTCAGAGTGGGCAGGAGGGGAGGGAGAGCCCATTGACTTTAGCCCCTCTCCCTGCTTCTGGCTGCTGAAACCTGTCTTTCCCCATTTATCTCCCTCTTTGAGGATATTTTTATGAGTAGGTTTCCATTAAGTCTGGGTAGAACAGGCAACTCTCCCAGCTCTGCCAGAAAGGCCAGGTGATTCATTCTAACCAGAGGCCCAGGAAGAATGTTCCCTCCCTCCATCCTTCACCAAACCTTATCAAAACATCTTTAAAACTTACAAAAGCTATACAAACTGGGGAAGAAGGGTGGGAAGGGAGGGATAAGGGGGAAAAAGGGGCATTACGATTAGCAGACGTAAGGTGGGGGGGGCACGGGGAGGGCTGTACAGCTCAGAGAAGACAAGTAGTGATTCTCATCTCACTACACTGATGGACAGTGACTGTAATGGGGTTGGTGGGGGAGACCTGATGAAGGGGGTAGTTTAATCACCATAATATTGCACATGTAATTGTAGGTTAAAGATACCAAAATAAATTGTAAAAAAAAAAAAAAACAGCTATACAAACTGTCAGGAAAACAAGATCTCCTCCATCCCAATGCAACTGTTTTCATTGTATGTAGTCCCCTGGTGAATTTTCATATTCATATTTTACAAAGAGTTCTTTTAAGACTTCCATGGGACCATTTCTATTTATTATAAGCATTTTCTTTGTTGCTGTATAGCCTTGATAATGATCTTTGTAAAAGCTGCAAAATTCTCCATCAAATATTCACATAGACCTTATGTACCAGGTACATAAATATTAACTCATTTCATGCTCACAATATGTGTAAATATAAACTCACTTCACACTCCTGACAACTCCATTATGCTCATGTTATAGATGAGGAAATGGAGGCTCAGAGAGGTTTGATAACCTGCCCAAGGTCACACAGTGAATGAGCTGCAGAAACAGACATATACTTATCAGAACTAGTAACTGCTATATGATGCTGACATTTTTGGACTGTGCTACCTTTCTATTGTTTAATATTTAGGCTGCTTATAATTTTTTTGAATTATAAATAACTGCAAAGAACAGTTTATTGCTCGTGGCGTTTTCATTCTTTCAGATTATTTGTTTAAGGTATGTTTTCAGGAGATCTGCCTACCCCACCCTCTGTTTTGAGCTGACAGAAGTGGCAGTCCTACACAAATTCCCATTGGGGAAATCTGAACTGTGGGAAGAAATGACAATCTCTTATGGCTGTCACTGCTGCGTTCATGGCCAGTATAATCTAGGAACCATAAAGGGAATTATAAAGCTTGCAGATTAGTAGCGGTGAAGCCTCCCAATGTTGGGTGCTGCCTTACAGCCTACTGTTGCTCAGTGCCTCTTGGGTGACCTGGTAGCCATAAAGCCACTCTTTAGACAAGAAAAACAAACTGTTTTTATTTATTTCAGTGGGGGAAATAACAGAATAACTCTTCAGAGGCATAGAGCTTAACCAACCAGTTGGCAAGTTTAGTCTTTCTCCTTTCAGGATTTTTGACATCCTGTAGACACAAGTTGACTTGGGGATTAAGCCCAGAACTTCTGCATAGATGGAGATGGGTTGGCAGTCTTTGTGGAATGGAGTCCTAAGAAGACTTGTCTTGAAGCTACATTTGCATAGCAAGCACAGATTTTTCCCTCTGTGATACTTTTGCTTAGGGGATGACTTGGAGTGGAGGACCTTATGGATAGTATGCCCCACTTGGGCCCACCACTGGGTCAGTCAAGCCATGCTTAAGGTTTTTGGATGACATTGGACCAAAACCATCAGAGATCTTAGTGGAGCATAGGGCATTTCTTTGCTCTTTCTCATTCATGTCACAGGCCCACTGTTCTTTTTTGCCTAGGATGATACCACAAATGGCAAACAACAAATGGTTCTCATTCCCTCAGGGCAGTTACCTCTTCAACCTCACACACACAGTCTTTTCCTGGGCCATCCTAATGTTAACAACCACATATCTGTTCCCTATTCTCCCCAATTATAAGTGTAATTATCATAACCCATTAGCATATTTTATTAAAATGGTCTTCCTGTCACACAGAAGTGGTAAATCTGAAAACCAGAGAGAAGAAAGGTAGAATGTCAGAGTGAGAATAAAATAGGGTGAAATCACCCTAAGCGTCTGGGAAATCACAGTGAACCGAGGAGGCCTGGGTGAAGGATGTCAATGACAGAATCCTTGGGCTGCGTCACAGGGCCGGGCCTTCTCGTTTCTCATTGTGTCATCTAGCCCTTGAAAGCCTCAAAAGTGTTTATTCAAACGATAAAGAATGTATGTTTTTCTTTTTCTTTTTTTGGTTGTGGGAGAGTTGTCCTAGGACACAGAACAAACTCCTGAGTAAATCCAGCCTGAGAGTGATTAATGTCCGGGGCCTCTGGGCTGCCTACCTGATGCTGCTGCCGGGCGGCGTCCAGCCAGGCCTGGAGCCACAGAGTCCCAGGCAAAGAAGGAAATTGGACATGTGTTCAGAAGGGCATATTTATCAGCCCTATCCCCTTAGCTAACTGCGGATACCACTGTGTAAGGGACCCTGTTTTAAGACATACATCGGGTATGGTTAAGACACAAAGACACAGAAGTGACTGGCATGAAGGAAGAAGTTTATACTCACAGATCCCTAGAAACAAGCCATGCAGGGCGGCACAGGGAAGCACCAGGGTCAGTCAGGAGGCAGAGGGAGCACGGGGAAGCAAGGGCGAGAGTTTCGATGGTGGTTTACATGGGAAAGAATGGCTGAGGCAGGGTTAGCCGGGTAGACAGGTTTAGGATTGGCTGGTTTAAATAATTTTAGTGGGCTCTGGCCTATAGGGCTGGTTCCTAGTTACCCAGTACAGAGGGACAGTGTTCTGTACTACAAAGGCTGGATAAAAGGAAATGAGTGAGGGGTATGGACTCAGAATTGGATTGGTTTGTATATCAGAGGCAGGCTCACAGCAAGCTTACTATCTCTAAGAATTAACCAGCCCAGGGAGGTCTGCAAGGCCCTACATGCCAGAGCATAAGAATACAGAAAATAAAGTTAATGCAGACCCCAATAAGCACACACAAGCAAGGGCCTACTGTCATGTGATGTAAGGGCCGTCTGTGTCATAAGGGCTGGTCCCAGAGCATGTAAGGAACCTTAAACAGCAACATTAGAAAGATCTCCTGATGTCCACATACCTGGTGAGCAAAGCAACATTCAGTTCTAATGCCAAGCAGGTGCCTCAGAAAAAGCCATTCTTCTTTCAAGATTTGTGCTTAGGAACCAAAGAGCCTGGAAGCATTTTATGCAGTAGAAGCACATGGTCCAAAGACGTGTGCTCGAAAGGATACCTCCCAACAGTGCAGAACTCCTCTCTGGGCATTCTGGTTGTCTCAGCATAGGAAAGGGAAAATGCATTTTCCTCAGCGCGGAGTTCAGGCACGAACTGTGTCATTTCCTATGTCGCACAGAGAGCCTTGCTAGAAAGCATTATCTGCAAATACTATATTATGCCGTTGTTGATTAGTTTCAGTAATGAGAATAAACATTTGCAGAGCCTTTTGTGTTTGTAAAATGGTTTACAAGTGCCGGCTGGCTCACTTGTTAATAATTACTTAGGGGGATTCTTAACAATGCATATTTAGGAGATAAAGTGATGATTCAGATGGGATTAGGGGAAAAGACAAGTAATAGAAAAGCGTTTAGCACAGTCATTTTCAGTCCCACAGTCTCTGCAGCCGTGTACTGACGAACCAACATTTTCACTGCATTTGGTTCCACGTTCCTAATATTCAAATCCCAGCACAGATTACACACCCATTAGAGAAAACTATGTTCTAAGTTTTATATTCTCCACTCTTTCTTGTTGTTCTTTGGCATCTTGAATTCGCATAACTTGGGCCCAACTCAGGCCACGCTCTGTGCGTGTATCTGCCCAGCCACCATGGAGCAGGCGACCTGGCTCCCTGCCTCTGCCATGATGGGCGACCCCAAGAACTTCACTGCATCTCTAGGCCTCAATCCTCTCCGCTTTCAAATGGCTGAGGAAGGGAGGTACAGAAGGAATGGGGATCTGTAAGGTCCAGCTCTCACATCCAGTGAATCCATTGTCTTGCCACTTTCTGGCAGTTTGTCTGAACCTGGAATGTATGACTGCAGGCTTCTCTCTGCTCATTGTCTCACTAAAACTCAAACTTACACAACCATGGACGCACAAGAGCACGCACATACGTACACACTCACACACACCACTACCAAACTTTACCTCTTGGGAATTTACACCCTTGGTGGACTGGAAACATATTCCATAGCCATCCACTAAAAGTGTAAAATTTCATAAATCTTCTAAGTATTCTAATTTGTATTAAATATTACAGTTTTTACTGTAATCTTCAAGTTATATTGACCCTCCAATTCAGCATTACCCTGACATTTGGGTATCCCCGGAGAACCCCCATATGGATGCCACACATGCCTTCAAATGTGGTAAGAAAATTAAGCTTCATGTTCTTCTTCACTCCTTGGGGGACCCTCAAGTCTGAAGTGAGGTCGTAGATGGGGCAGTGGGCCTCATACCCCCCTGCACTGTGTCTGAACTGTCTCTTGAGTTCTGCTAGTAGAGGCTGGAATGGTCCAGGAAATGTGATCAGAACCAGAGGTCTGTTTGATAATAAAGCTGTCCTATGGGAAAATTTCCCATGACACTCATCTTCAGTTTTACCATATGACTCTGATTGTAGAAACATGTTATTTAGAGCCAACTGTGGTGACAAATACCTCAAGAATAATCACTGTATATATTTTTACATTATTTGGAGTTGTCATTTTAAAAACACTTTAACATACATTTTAATGGTTACCACCATTTTTGGAAGACACGCATGCTAATACTCTGCCTGTCTTAGATCAGTTGTGTCAGTCAGGATCCCCACAGGGAACAGGTGGCACTCACAGGGGTATGTGGGCAAGTTTTGGACCTTTTAAAGGAAATGTTTCATAATAGTGACAAATCTCAGGGACAATGAACTTTATCAAGATTTGCCAAGAACAACTCTTTCTTTGGTGTCTTCCTAAACATTTCACTATATGTAGAAAATTAGTGTAATTTAATAAGTTGCTGAGTCAGTATACTTCTGACAATGACTTGCTAGTGTCCCTCTCCTTGATAGCAAGGGACCTAAGCACTGAAGGAATCTGGTCATGTTTATTCATTATTTTTTCATTCATTATACAATCTTAATGAAATATGGAAGCCTGCATTGGGCATTGAAAACCACATAGACCCTTAAAATGATTACTGTTAATTTTCTAACCCAAGGTCGATTTATTGAGACCAAGTCACATGTTATCATATGACAGTTCAGTTCAGAAAACTTCTATCATAAGGAAATACCAAGGAAATCCAATTTTAATTAATTGCTTTGTTTTGTATTTTTACTCTATTGGAAAGACAAGAAGCTGTAGAGTAATGTGCTTGCTATTTCCTTTCTGCCTAAGCAGGAAATTAGAGTCTCTTTCTGTTAATAGAGTTTCTAACTTTGTAACTATTCCTGGCTCAAGGCTTTACTTGTCCCATACCTTGCTACCTAAGCCACATAACCATGTGGTTGCTATTACTTACAATAAGTTTCATGATAAGAGATCCAGTTTCATCAAGCCATACTAACATGACTATGCCATCCTAACAACTTCTGAGCCCAAACTTGCAAAATGGGAATAATTATCAACTTCATTTGGCTGTCATGAATGATTAAATAGAATAAAGTAAGAAAAGGAACCACCATAATGTACCTGGTACATGCTGCTTGCCTCAATTCTTTATCTATCCTGCATGTGCTATAAAAGGGCTGTGGTCATCTCACTGCAAAATAATGGTTGACAGCCTGGTTTGACTGTAATCATATAAGAATGGACTGACAGAGTGGAAGGCTTATGTATTACATTTTCCTTCTGAACTTGGCTATACTGATTTTTTAACAGCTTTATAAAAGTATAAATTACATACCATAAAATTCACCCATTGTAGGTATATAGTTCTGTGATTTTCATAAATGTGTGTTGTGCATCCATCACCTGGTACAATTATCAAATATTTCTATCACCCCAAAAAAGTTTCCTCGAGCCCATTTGTAACACCTCACTTTTACCTCTGATCTTTCTCTAGGCAACCACTGATCTTTCTCTATAAATATATCTTTTCTAGACATTCATATAAATGGAACTGTACAATATATGTAGTCTTTTGTATCTGACTTCTTCACTGTGCATAATGTTTTTGAGGTTCATTCATGTTGCAGCATTTTATTAGGATTCTCCAGAAAACCAAAATCAATTGCATATATACGGATATATAGAAAGAGATTTATTATGAGGGTTTGGCTCCCTTGATTATGGAGGCTGAGAAGTCCCGCCATCTGCCGTCTGCAAGCTGGAGGCCTAAGAAAGCTGTTGGCACAGTTCCAATCCAAATCTGAAGGCCTAAGAATCAGGGGGCACCAGTGGTGTAAGTCCAAGTCCACGTCCAAAGGCCTGAGAACCAGGAGTGCCATTGGCTAAGGGCAGGAGAAGATGGATGTCCCAGGTCCATCAGACAGGAAATTTGCAATTCCTCTGCCTTTTTGTACTATCAAGGTCCTGGAAAGATTGAATGGTGACCATACCAAATCAGTGAGGTTGATCTTTACTCAGTCTACTGATTTAAAAGCTAATGTCTTCTAGAAGCACCCTCACTGACACCCCCAGAAATAATGTTTTACCAGTTATCTGGGCCTCCCTTAACCCAGTAAAGTTGACACATAAAATCAATGATCACAAGCATGTATCAATATTTCATTCCTTTTAACTGCTGAATAGTATTCCATTGTGTGATATACACATTTTGTTTTCCTATTCCAGCTGAAGGAAATCTGGATTGTGTCCAGTTTTGGGCTATTAATAAGAATACTGCTATGAACATTATGTATATGTCTTTGTGTGGACATGTTTTCATTTCTCTTGGGTAGATTCCTAGGTGTGAAATTAAAGGGTTTTATGGTTCCTTTTGTGTTTAACTCTTTAAAACTGCCAAGTTATTTTCTAAAGTGGCTCTATCATTTAGCATTCCCACTAGCAGTGTATAAATATTCCACATCATCACCAATGCTTTTATTGCCTTTTTCTGGCATAGCCATTCTAGTGGATATGAAGTGATATTCGTTGTGGTTTTAATTTGTATTTCCCCAATGACTAATGATATTGGACATCTTTTCATATACTTATTTGCCATATAATAAATGAAATGTCTTCTTTGGTGAAATGTCTGTTCAATATTTTTGCCCATGTTAAATTGGATTGTTTCCTTACTATTGAGTTGTAAGTGTCTTTTATATATTATAAATACAAGTTTTTCTCAAATCTATATTGTGCAAATATTTTCTACTATGGCTTGTATTTATATTTTTCTCCATGGCTTATATTTTCATTTTCTTAATAATATCTTTTGAAGTATAAAACTTTTTATTTTAATGGGTTAAATTATACATTTGGTGTCATTTTTGAGAACGCTCCACTCAACCCAAAGTCACAAAGATTTTTTCCTAGGTTTTCTTCCAGAAATATTATAGTTTAACTCTTATATTTAGCCTTGCATATCATGTTGAGCTCATTTTTGTGTATAGTGAGATTAAGGATCTAATTTCATTATTTTGCCTGGGGCTCTTCAATGGTCTCAGCATCATTTGTTGAAAATACTCTTTTCCCTTCCCCACTGAATTGTCCTGATATTTATTATCAAAAATCAATTGACTATATATATGGGCATTTATTTCTGGACTCTGAATCTGTTCCATTGATCTATATGCCTATGCTTGTGTCAATACCACATTGTCTTAATTACTGTGGCTTTATAATAGGTTTGGAAATCAGGTAGTATAAGACTGCCAACATTCTTTTTCAGAATTCTTTTGGCTATTCTAGGTCCTTTGCATCTCCATATAACTTTTAGGGTCAACTTGTCAATTCCTACTAAAAAGCCTACTAGGATTTTGATAGGAATTGCACCAAATTATAGGTCAGTTTTGGGAGGATTGACATCTCAACATAATTGACTTTTTAAAACAGCTTTTTATTTGTAAATAGTTTCAAGCTTATAGAGAAGTTATAATAATAGTACAAAGAACATACCTGTACCCACTATTCATAGTCCCTTGAATGTTAACATTTTACCCATTTTCTTAATCACTCTCTGTATATATGTAATTGTTACTAAACTATTTGAAAATAAATTGCATATATAAAGCCTTTTACTCATAATACATCAGTGTGCATTTCCTAAGAATGACATTCTCTTACATAACCACAGTAGAGTTACAATTTTCAACATACTATGATGAACATTGTAATGATCATCACTTATCCACATTTCTATTTTACCAAATGTATACACTTCTCAGCATGATTTCTTCCTGAAAAAGATTCAGTCTAGAATCATATAATTCATTTAGTTGTCATGTCTCTTTTATCTGAAACACTTCCTCAGCCTTTCTTTGCCTTTTATAGCATTGACAGTTTTGAAAATGCATTTTCAAAGAAGTCAGGATATTTCAGAAAATACGTACTTCAGAGTATTTCAGAAAAAAGTCATTATAGTTTTGAAAGTAATTTAAAAGTTATCTCAAAGTACATTTTAAGGTAAATGTTCTTTTCAACCCCAAATAGCCAAAGCAATGCTGAGAAAGAAGGACAAAGTAGGTGGGATTGCGCTACCTGACTTCAAGCTCTATTACAAAGTCATAGTAATCAAAAAACAATGTGGTGCTAGCACAAGAACAGACCCGTAGATCAATGGAACAGACTAGAGAGCCCAGATATAAACCCAAGCATATATGGTCAATTAATGTACAGTAAAGGAGCCATGAATATACAATGGGAAAAGACAGCCTCCTCAACAACTGGTGTTGGGAAAAGTGGACCGCTACATGCAAGAGAATGAAACTGGATTATTGTCTAACTTCATATGCAAAAGTAAACTTTAAATGGATCAAAGACCTGAATGTAAGTCATGAAACCATAAAACTCTTAGAAGAAAACATAGGCAAAAATCTCTTGAATATAAACATGAGCAACTTTTCCCTGATCTCTTTGGGCAAGGGAAACAAAATAAAAAATGAGCAAGTGGGACTGCATCAGACTAAAAAGGCAAAGAGTAAAGGACACCATCAACAAAACAAAAAGGTATCCTATAGTATGGGAGAATATATTTGTCAATGATTTATCTGATAAGGGGTTAACATGTAAAATATATAAAGAGCTCATGTACACCCAAAAAACAAATGACAGAGGACCTGAACAAACACTTCTCCAAAGAAATATGGATGGCCTAAAAGCACATGAAAAGATGCTCCACATCGCTAATCATCAAGGAAATGCAAATTAAAACCATAATGAGATATCACCTCACACTAGTTAGGATGACCAGTGTTTAAAAGATAAGAAACAACAAATGCTGGAGAAAATGAAGAGAAAGAGGAACCCTCCTACACTGCTAGTGGGGATGTAAATTGGTGCAACCTCTGTGAAAAACAATATGGAGGTTCCACAAAAAATTAGAAATAGAAATACCATTTGACCCAGGAATTCCACACCTAGGAATTTACCCAAAGGAAACAAAATCCCTGATTCAAAAAGATATATGCACCCCTCTGTTTATCGCCACACAACCAAGATACGGGAGCAACCTAAGTGTCCATCAACAAATGACTGGATAAAGAAGAAGTGGTACATATACACATGGAATATTATTCATCCATTAAAAAGAAAACAAATCCTACCATTTGCAACAACATGGATGGAGCTAGAGGGTATTATGCTCAGTGAAATAAGCCAGGCAGAGAAAGACAAGTTCCATATGATTTCACTCATTTGTGGAGTACAAAACAAAGCAAAATAGAAGGAACAAAACAGCAGTAGACTCATATACACTGAGAAGTGACTAGTGGTTACAAAGGGGAAGAGGTTGAAGCAGCTGCACAGGAGAGGGTGAGGGGGATAAAGGGGCGCAGAGAATACAATTAATGACTATAACATCTTACTACGTTGATAAACAGTGACCACAATGGAGGGGAGAGGTCTTGATAATAGGGGTGAAGGTTGAACCACTGTTTTGTGTATGTGAAACCATCATAAGATTGTATATCAACGATACTTTAATAAAAAAGAGTAAGATGAGGTAACAGGACTTGTTTAAGATTTATTTAAACTAAAAAGAAGACAAATGATCTTTTCTTTTTCTTTGTCTGATGTCTCCTCTTGAGTCTATTCACCTTCCAAGTCAGAATGCCGCTTAAGGGATGGCACGTCCCTCTCAGGGTAACACATCTGCAGACATTTCACATCCAATGTCTGTCTGTCCCTCAGTAATGTTGGTTTCCATCACCCAATCAAAGTCGTGACCAGTTTCTCCACTGTGTAACTACCATTTTCCCCTTACATTTAGTCCTCAGACTTTCCTTTTGGCCAGCATTTTAAGTTTTCCCAGTGTCCCTGGCAGAGAGTAGAACTGTTCCTCTACTTGCAAAACCAGCAGTAATTGCTACCTCCTTTGAAGAGAGCACTGATAATGGCCTTAAAGCCTGAAGACCTTTGTAATGTGTATTTAAAGCTTTTCCCTAATGCATGGATGATTAGAATTAGAGAAAGCTGCAACCAATTGGATGCATTTTCTTATCCACTGTAATCTAATACAAGATTAACTGCCTTCTGCTGTTCTATTAATATCTCCAGTCAAAGACTTCCCTGATTTGATTCCTGCCATGCTTGTTCATGAATAAATGGATAGAGCTGTGTTCCTATAGGAACTTTTAAGGTTTTTTTTTTCTATTCCATCAAGTCAAGATAAACGAACAGCTTGAAAGAAAATAGCTCCGACTTCATTGGAAAGAGTAATACTTGGAGAAAAAATATTTTTAATAGCTGGGGAAAATAAAAAGGATGATGACAAATCCACAGAGCGTGCCACCTCTCATCAGTGTCTCAGCATCCAGTTAATAGGAAAGGATGACAGCTTTGTTATTAAATTATGTAGATGCTAATTGAAGGCACAACCAAATAGGATCAGTTGCCTTCAAAAGCACTTTCAGATTATTAGCTATGATGTCAATGATGGAATGTTATCTCTAGACCCATTTCTAACTCTCAGACTGATACTTCTCCTAGGAACATGTATGCTTTGGGAAGAAATGGTTGTACAGCTGGTCTTCCTGGAGAACCTTCATTCTCAAAGTCACTTTTGGGTCTGAAGATGTAACCATTCTCCCATTATGTGTTACAGCCAAGGTCACCAGAGAGCTGTCACGTGCATACTAAAGCCATATCTCCACCTTGTCCCACAGAGGTCTACGACTGGTGGGGATCTTCTGGTGCTTTGTAGCATGGCCTGTATCCTGGTGATTAGTGGATAGATCAGACTTTGCTAAAAGTATATGGGACAAGGACAGGCAGCCTCAGTTTAGGATTTGGAATGGCTCAGTCCTTAGAAATGACATTGCCTAATCCCCAAGGTTCATTATTATTGATCTCTCTGAGAGAAAATAATAACAAGCTGGATTTGCATAGCCCTCTGCCCTTTCAAAGTACTCTTGGAAGTATCTCCTTTGAGGCAATATAGCCAAAATGCCTTGGTTTAAATCCTGGTATTGCCATCTCCTGATTGTATAATCTTGAACAAGGTTGTTTTACCTTGCTGTGTCTCAGTTTCCTCATCTGTAAATGGAGATAATGGTGGTTCCCTGTTCAAAGGTGGCTGTGGGAACTAAAGCAGATAATATTAAGTGATTAGAACAATGCTTGGTTGAAAGGAAAAGCTTAATAGTACTGTCATCATCCTAATATCTACTGAAGAAAGTGAAGACATAGATCCATATCCTATTTTAATGGATGAAGAGATAAAAGCCTGTAGGAATTGATAGGGGACCTGACCTAACTAAGACAGAGATGCCACTGCAAGCTTTTGGATCCTGCATTAGATCCCTAGGAAGGGTTCCTTCTCCCTCCAGTCTTTTTATTAGTATTATCAAAGTGTCATTAATATACAATCTGATGTTGGTTTCAAATGTACATCACAGTGGTTCAACAGTCCCCATGATTGTGAATTATTGTGCCCCTTTATCCCCCTCACCCTTTCCCCTGCACCCACCCCAACCCCTCCCCTTTCATAACCTCTAGGCCCTTCTCAGTGTCTGTGAGTCTACCGCTGTTCTGTTCCTTCTGTTTTGTTTTATGCTCCACAGATGAGTGAAGTCATTTGGTACTTGTCTTTCTCTGCCTGGCTTATTTCAATGAGCATAATACCCTCTAGCTCCATCCATCTGGTTGCAAATGGTAGGATTTGTTTTCTTTTTATGGATGAATAATATTCCATTGTGCATGTGTACCACTTCTTTATCCAGTCTGTTCATGGACACTTAGGTTGCTCCCATATCTTGGTTATTACAAACAGTGTGGCGATAAACAGAGGGGTGCATATATCTTTTTGAATCAGGGATTTTGTTTCCTTTGGGTAAATTCCTAAGTGTGAAATTCCTGGGTCAAATGGAACCTCCATTAGGTTTTTGAAGAACCTCCATACTGCTTTCCACAGCAGTTGCATTAATTTACATTCCCACCAACAGTGTAGGAAGGTTCCCTTTTCTCTGCATCCTCTCCAGCATTTGTTATTTCTTATCTTTTAGATAGTGGCCATTCTAACTCTTATGCCAGTCTTTTGAGCATTTTATCACATTAAATGGTTTTGAAGCATAGGAAACCTTGTGGACCCCACCTGGAAGTATATAAAACAAGGCCTGAACCAGACTACGTTCCCATAGAAAATTTTGGGAACTTTTCCTCACCCCTCACCCCAGCCCCCAGGCCCAGCAGAGCTTAGATCCACAGTAGCTGAGACATGCAGATTCCGTGAGGAGCCAGTCACGACGGGGGTAGGAACCACATGACCCCCAGCGGCCCTGCCCCTCCCAGGCTCCCCACTCCCCCAGCAGGACATCTCACCTGTGGGCAGTTTCCACTGAACTGCCGGGCATACTGAAGTCTCCCTTAGAAGGAAAGACCACGGAAGTGCCTGTGAGATGGATTTTGTAACTTTAGATCTTTAAGGAATGAAAATTAAATCTGACTTAACTTTGACAGAGGATACCATAGAAGCACTTGTTTACAAAATCACTTTTGTTTTTATATTACACATTAACATTAAAAGAAAAAAACCGAATACATCACTGAGTGAGCAATGGTGTTACCCAGCTACAAAAGGAGAAAAAGCATACACACATCCTCTGCGGCTTTAGCTAGCACTGTGCTCGGAGGAGACCCCCCATTGCTAAGGCTCAGGGACAACGGAAAGTCCTACAGCCTCTCCTGAAGTGCACACGTGACAAAAGGACGACAGGCGTCCCTTTCAGTAGTCAGCTGGTCTGGAGTCCCTGTGTCACTAGGCATTTCATTAATCATTCAAAGAAGGAAGGGCAAAAGGAAACGCACATATGAGGGGAAGGGAGAAAAGAATTTGAAAACCAAAAAAGAAATCTGGTCTTTACACTCTAAAAAAAAAAAACTAGAAGAAACGTACCAAAACTTGGCTGAGTGATGCCTTTGGGTGGTGATACTGTGGTGTATAATTTGACTCTTCTTCTTTCTACAGGACCCTCCATATTTATAAAAACATGTTTTACAATGGAAATTGAGGAAAGCATATTTTTTAAATCTCTTTAAAAGATCATCAGTATCCCTTGGGCAGCAGTTAGTTGTAAAGGTGCACAGTGCAGAGCTTGCCTCTCTGGCATCACCATTAGGAGCCGTGTGGTCGCTGAGTTTTTTCCTATCCTGGTGAGAGAGTTCTGAACCTTAGGAACAGTGGACCTTGCTATCGTAAAGAGAGGGGGAGTATAAAAACATGTGTGAACATCTTTTCTTTGCAGATACAGGCATGTGGCTGAATCCTTTATTTTCTGGGTGCCTCGGAATGTTTTGAGAATAAGCCAAAGGCTCAGATTTCTCCTCTCTCCCAAACAGCTGGCAAGGTCCCCAGGGATCTGAATCAAAGGGGAGGTGGCATACTTGCCTCTCAGTGTATGATATGGAAGACCAAAGGGTGAGCTGAAAAACAGGGTCTTGGGGAGATATCAAAAGCCAGAAGATTGTCCAAGCAAGTCGGCATAGACAGGGCAGGAAAAGCTGGGTACCAAACTAAAGGACAGAGCCCCAGGAACTAAGGTCCCCAAAGAGCAATGTGGGCAGGAGAAAGCTCCCTGCTTGGGAGCGGGGTCTTCAGCTTCATAGGTGGGAGAGGGGTGCCATTGTAAATGCCAGTGTGGCTTGGACGAGACAGTTGTAAACCCCTTTGAGTTTGTCAGAATGTATTCAAATGTGAACTACAGCTATGTTATTGTGAATGATTGGAAGTATTCCAAGTTCTTCTGGACTGACCAACATTCTCTGTGTTTCCACAGTCCTGTTATTGCCCATCTAAATCTGATGATAGGGAAATTGAAAGGAATCCATACCTCCAAGGAACACATGCATTGCTGTTACCATGTTACTGTGCTGGCTTTAAAAAATGTATACCATACCATTCCCTGAACACAAGATGTTTGACAGGCTCTCTGTAAAAATGCTGAGCTTTTATTACCATTGCTAAGAAAGCAACAAAAATTATTGCAAAAGGAGAAAAGGGAAAGCCGCCAAATCTTGAAGATCTTGGCAGATATCAATACTACGATTCTTATAAGAAATAAGTTCTCCAAATTGTGGGTAATGGATTTTCAGATTGCCCAGATGGCTTAGTGAATAACAGACTAGAAACAGAACATAAATTATAGGCAGGAACATAAACAGCAAACCAAATTTTGAAAATAAGCAGAATAGAAATCTGAAGAGCATTAACAAATAGTAATTGCTTGTAACCTTTAATGTCATCTTAATTAAAGATGTTATTTGGTGTGGATGCCCCAAATAACAACTGAAAAGTCTTGTTTAAACATGGCTCAATATAGCAGTTATGAGCTGAGTGCATTCCGTGTGCTAGACACCATTCTTGGAGCTGGGGACACAGCAGCAAACAAAACAGATCAAGTCCCTGCCCTTTTGGAGCTGACATTCTAGTGGGCAAAAACTAATAAACAATAATAAATAAACAAAATATATTATGGTATGTTAAATAGGGATGCATGCCATGGTGAACTTTATGGCCAGGAAGTGTTAAAGGATGGTGCTTCCACCTGGAAAGGGGAGAGATGCAGCCAGAGGCCCTAATTTCAGAATAGAAATGGTTTCTGGAGCAGGAGGCTCCACCAGGGCTTCTTCCTCTCTGGATCACTATTTCCCCATCTATCAGGTGGAACAGTTAGACTGTGTGATCTTTGTCACAAACAAGCTCTTACAGCTCTGGTCAGTGATAGTGCTTTGATGCATGACACAGGGAAATTAAGAAACAGATTGGATTTCTAACTCAGAAAGTGATTCACCACACAGTGTTCTTTTGTGCCAGTAAAACAAAGCCACAGATTGCCCAGAGACAGGCTTCTGCTTTGGGGTGAATGCTCCTGGGAAGTTACCACACTGGTGCTTTCCACTCCTTTTTGTGCGAAGGAGGATAAAGCAGGGATAACTGGTTTACATCTTGAGAAAATTACAGACTTATATTGCCTCTTTAATGTTTTTTCTTAGAATTCACCACCTTCTAGGCCCTGTCATTTTTCAAGCCCATTTTATAGATTAGGAAATTTGAAAATAAAAATTAAGTAATTTGCTCAAATTCATACAGTCAGTTGCATTTCAAAGATTTAAACCCAGCTCCCTCTGATTCCAAAATGTGCAATCTTTCCACTACTTGGCCATGTTTTTGGAAGCTCATTCTTTAGCCTAAAAATCTTTCCCAGGTATAGATGCACTCAACAAAATCCAGAACGTGAGACACCATACAGGACAAATTACCTGGTTTCTAAAGCAAATGAATTGCAAAAAAGAGGGATCACATGAAATAACCTATTAAAAGTGACTTTAAAGAGCCAATTTCAATATTTGGACCTTATTTGGATCTTGATTGAAACAAACTATTTAAAATCAACATATGAGCTGCATTCAGGAATTTAAACAGGGTATTTGATAATAGTAAAGACTTATTTTTTTAGATATAATAATAATAATAATATCATGGTTATTTTTCTAAGAGTCATCTTATATATTCCAGAGGAAATTATGTGATATCTGGAATTAACTTTAGAATAATGCTTTGGAGGGAGTATATAAATAAACAAGATTGGCCACATTAATCACCATTATACCTGTGTTATGGGGCTTCTTATACTATTTTCTCCATTTGTGCATATATGCTTAAAATTTTCTAAAATAAGTGAAACCAAATCAAACACCCTTTCTTGAGTGTCTCGTCCATTGGACTGGGGGGCAGGACCAAGTCTGATGATGAAAGCATGTACACCTGCCTGTGCTGCCTTGGTGTACAGAGCTAGCCTGGGCCCTGGGCTTCCTGCCCATGGTAGACTCCCCTGTCCCTGTCTGTGGCTTTCATACAACCAGCCCCACAGACCGTCTTACCCAAGGAACCTAGGAGACCATGTAATATAATGAAAAGAAGGTGGTCTTTGAAATCAGAACGCCCTTCCCTGGATGTCTGGCCCTACACTTTAGTAGCTACAGAACCTTGAGCAAAGCTCTTCACCTTGCTGAGTCTTGATGAGCTGTGGTGATCAAACAGAACAGCATAAACATTGGGGAAGAGTATAAACCTTGAAGATCCCTCCCAGGAAACTGGGGTCTCAAATGCACTGGTCAGCCAAGACCCAGCTGTGAGTGAGGGGACAAGGGATCACCATAGTCACTAGAGAGGGAGCAACTGACATTTTTCTAGATCATCTCTTTCCCATTGGACTGTACTTCCTGAGAGAAGGGGCCTTGCGCTGCTTTGTGTTCCCTCCATAGTGAAGGGGGAAGGGCATGCCTTCGGGTCAGAATCCTGGTTCAGATTCAGCCTTTGGCAAATGTTTTAACCTCCTATCTGTGAAACAGTGCCCACTGAGGAGATATGAGGAAAGGAAACACTCAAGTGCCCAGCTTCTACTTGATCCTCAGGAAGTGTTGTTTCCCCACCATCCTCAGGTGGTCTCTTAATGATTGGTGAAATTTAATAATAAATTTCTCTGGAATGTGGGTGCCTCAGAAACGGGGTCACCAGATACAGTTGCACGGAGTTTTCACTGTGGGGGGGCACCTGCTGGACTTCTCAAGCTGTGCATCTCAGGGTAGAACTGTTTGCCCAAAGGAAAGGTGCCTTTGTCTACTTTGTGCAAAGGTGGTGAACAGGCTGTCAGTGTCCCTGCTCAGAAGAAAAATGACTGTCACCCAGTGAAAGGAATGTGTTTTTCTAAAGCATGACTCAGACTAGTGCCAAGAGCAAAGAGGAAAAATAACTCTAATAGATATTGTTAGAGCACTGGGCCTTCTCTGAAGCAAGACACATTTTTAGATTGTGTGAAAATTTCTTGGTGGACTCAAGTCCCTAACCTGGGCATCATGGTACCAAGACTATTATGAAGACAAGTATGACGGTTGCAGTTATCCAAACACACTCTCTGTGTAAGGTGGCTGCCCTGGGCCTGGTTGCATGTTAGAACCGACTTCCCCAGGGTCACGCATCTAGCTTCTTATTGATGCTGGGGGAACCTTAAGTAGGGATAAGGAGCCTCCTGGCAAATGTCTCTGTGGGCAGAAAGGCCCAACGGCTGGTGTTTCCTTGGAAGTGTTTGAAGAAGGGCTGCCTCTCCAGAGGGGTGTCCAGGTCAGTATGGTTGGGGGAATATTTGCATCTCTCCCCTGCTCCTTCATCTCAGAAGCTCAAGTCTACAGAGGGCAGGGGAGTGGGGCCAGGGGCAGGAAGCCTCCCATCCTTCTGAAAGGAAAGAGCGGAGGCGGGGCCCATTGCTGTAGATGCATTTGGGGTGGCGATCAAAATTATTGCTAAGTTTTTCAGGACAAGCCAGGCAAGAGAAGAGCCATTAAGTTTTGAACAGAAGAGCAGCAAGGTTCAGGGAAGCAAAAAGGGAGGTGAGCGAGAGGCTGGCGTAACAAGTGCCGAGGGCGACTGTGCAGATAAATTAACTTTTTCCTAGTGCCTCCCAGGTTGTCCCAATACCACATGTTGAAAACTTCCTTTACTTCTTTCCCAATAACACCCTTTTAGACTGTTTTCATCTTTGGGGACTTTATGTTTAGTTCCATTAACCTGTGTCTGATCTCATACCAGTGTCTCAAATTGGTATCTACAAGTGCTTGCTATCCAAGGGGGTTCCACATTCAGAACTGAAGTTAGATGTGTGCTTTCCTCTTCTCTTGGTCATTTTGAGTCTCAGAACCTAATATTATGATGTCAGAAAGAACAGTTTTGGGCAGTGATAGGTACCTAACAGGGGATTCCTCATTTGTGCCTGAGTGTAAGATCATGCCGTGACCCCTGACCCCAAGTACACAGGGGAAGTTGAAAAGAACTCTAATGTTGTCACCTGTAATTAACAAGTGTAGTTAACACCCCCAGCTATTTCTAATGCCTTGGAACATTTTCCAGGTCTGTGTCACTAAAATCAGAGAAATCTGAGAAATGATGTTGGGATTCTTTGCTAAGAATGATAAATACTGCTCTCTAAGCAGGTGGCACATGGCAACATGAGTTCATTGATGCCTGTGACAGCCTGGCTGTGACTGGCAGAGCTTTGCTGGGTCTTGTCTCTGCAGGCAGGATCTCCAAGCCTGGCAGAAAAGCTCCAGGGAAAGGAGGAGGAAAATCCTGGAGGTGGCAAAAGCCCAGCCAATTTCCCATGGCTCCTTCCCACGGCACGTTCAACTCTGAGCAGCTTTGCTAATCACATAGGAACATCATCTGGGAGAGATTTTACTTACTCTGTCCTTTGCTTGGTTAGCCTCATTTTTATTTACTGGTTTCTACCAAGGCGAAGAAAAAGTTCAAATAATTCTGATGACAGCTTGCAGGTACACAGGACGAGGCCCAGCATCCTCTGCTCAGCCTTCGCCCAAGACTGTTCTCACAGGCAGTGTCACCTCAGATCCATACTGGAATGAATGCTTCACCGCTAACTAAATGTGCCTCTAGGCTGTGGTCAGGGTGCTCTGGCGGAAGGGTTACATCCTGCCCACTCAGAGAAGGGGTACACTAAGATTCCATGTATCCAGGAACTTGATGCCGGGGCAGATGCAATACAGATTCTCTGAGGAATGTTTCCCTATCTTTTCATCCTTAGCAATTGACAGTTTTGCTTTTGAAAAGGAACTATCATAATGTGAAGGAGAAAAGGGAGTATTAAAAATGCCCTAAATACCTCTGGCTGTTTACCTTTACCCTGAAATGTGCTGGGTATACACAGTTCCCTTCATGAAGACAACTGTTTAAAAATAAGTAAGTTGCCTCTAGGTAGATGCTTTCTCTTCTCCAGCTCCACTTCCCATGCGGAGGCCTGTGGTGCAGTGGCCATGCTGTGCGTGTGACCGCTCTGCACGGCAGCTTCACCAGGAGATTGCGTGTGGGGTGCAACGAGTGGGGAGGAAGCTCTTCTAAATCTAAAGTCTCCATCAGGAATGGTTAAGCAGGGGAACAACATTCAAGTGTGTGTCTGAGAGAGGGAGGCAGAGAAACACAGAGAAAATGTGTTTTATTTAGTATGTGAGTTACAGTTCGTTTTCTGAGATAAGTCCCTTTCCAGCATGTGCAGGAGACCATCTTGGGCACTGAGCTGTGGTTCTACAGGGCAGTGTCTGACCAGATGAAGAACATCTGTGTTTATCTTTTTCTTTTTCTTTTTTTTTTTTTGCAGTTGTTGCTGGTGGTGGTATGTTTCTCTGTCTGTTGCTTCTGCTGAAATAAAATACTGTGTCTTCCAGTTACACTCAGCCTTTTCTAGAGATTGGAACTTGTTTTCTTGGCTTTCTGGGTTCTAACTCATGCTTGCTATCCTGACCAGGTCACACCTGTTTTTTTAATGTGTTCAAGTCTATTAAAACTAGTGAGCAAATAATTGTATCACAGAACGTCAGTCTGGGAGAAGCAAAGCATCCCTAAAAAGTAGGATATTTGGGGTTTACGTCAAAAAAACTTTTGAGATGGGAACTAGGCAGTGTATTAGGCAAAGGGGATAAGAGGGATCACTAGAAAACAGTTGCAATTATATAATATCTAGAATTTCCCTCAAAGCAATGCAGGAAGGGAGGGAAGCTGATGGGCATTAAATATAACAGGACTGTACAGGAATTGATAATTGTTGGCACATGTAAGATTCATAATACTATTCTGCCTACTTTTATATAGGTTTATATTTCTAATAAGAAGTTCAAAGAAACAGTTGTATACATGTCCCTCAGCTCTTAGAAGAAATCACAGTAGATCTAAAAGAAATCAGGCTTCAGGAAACTAAGACATTTTACTACAAAGAAAAGACATTTAGTGTGGGCGGTTGCTTTATTTGGGGGATACCCACTCTTATCAAAGAACTCATTGGTAATTTTTTTTAAATACTGGAATAAAGAAACCCTTGGTTAAGGATTTGATCAAGACTTAGTAAGTCTCTTCCATTGCTGATTTTTTCATGGAGCAGTCTACCATCCTAATGAAACACTTCTCTGATGGGACATCCTTATAGAGGCAGAGAAATTAGACAAATGAGTCTATTTCCTAAAACCAACAAGAGAACATCCAGTGCAGACTGCAGTATGGATTGAACAGCCAAAATATTGCCTTTCTTCATCTGTCAGAACCCTCTGGGAGCATAAGGCTATGGAATCTGCCCTTAGCTACTATATCAATGCCAGTTATAGACTGCAAGCTGCATATCCACATGGCCCCCCAAGGACCCATATTATCATTTCTTTTTCCTTCTAGTTTCCCCAAAAGCATTGTCCCCTGTGTTCCATGATATACATACTTCCCTGGGACAAACCTAATTAACTCAAGAATCTGAGAAAGCAATCTTATTATTTGCCAGAATTCTAGTGCTGGAGGGTGGGGAAGTCTCAAGAACTAAGATCCCAGACCAGAAGTCAGTTTGTGTCAAAAATACAGACTGAAACTTTGAATTCAGTTTCCTGGCAGGGGGCTTTGAATCATGACCTGCCTGAATGAGTCAGGATCCTCAGAGGGGGCTGAGGTATCCAATTTGCTGCTGTAATAGCCACTCCTTGTATTGGGAAGGGCATTGTGTGAGAGAGGAAAATGGTTTCTCCACTAAATCCTCTCATCTCTTAGAGAGTTTAGGAAACTGCAGAGTCAACCTAGGCTAGAGAGCCTACTGGGAGTATGGGGGATGCTGAATATCTGGAAAAGCCTTCTGTATGACTCGTACTATAGCCATGACAAAAATTGACAAGAGAGAACTTTTTGAAATGCAGGTATAAAATGTGAATTGACAATCTGTTACCTGCTCTAAAGGATGGTTAACCTAATCACCTAAGAGGGAAAATTGGAAGGGTTGGAATATGTGGACAGGAGACATCAATAGTGAAGCAGAGAACAGAGATCTCCATCTCAACTTGGACACTCTAGGGGTGGGCAAATCAAATAGTGTTAGAACAAGACCCTTTTGGTGCTGCGGTAGTCAGCCTATTGCGAAATGCTTCTAGCCCCTCACTTACATTTAAACCCAGGTTCTGGTATATTTCAAGACTTTCTGAAAATGCAGGCAGCAGGGGAGGGAGTAGGGGGAGAAATTCTGATACATCTTAGGCCCTTCAATTATTTCCCTCATCAATTACCTAAACTCAGTCTTCTTCCTATCCTTCCAGCTGAGTAGTCACACTGCACAGCATGTTCCTGCAGCCAAGAAACCATTAGGAAAGTGGATGACCGTTAGTTTTACAACCTATTTCAGTCTGATAAACTGAGAGAGAGAGAAATAAGAAATACCCAGTAAAAGATGGCAGCATGAGACGTGAGACACAGGCTTCCTCCTAAAACCGCATATAATACGAAAATATAATTAATATAACTAATCCTGAAAGAGCAAGAGGAAAGAGGACTGCACCAGACTGCATACACCTAGAGAAAAGAGAAAACCTCACAGAACAGGGTAACGTATCAAAGCTGTGGCCCGGTGAGACCCAAGCCCTTCCCCAACCCCAGCTCACCAGCAGGAGAAAGAGAAATGGAACAGAGGGGAGTGGAGGGCTGGGACTGCTGAATACCTAACTCTGGAGATCTGCACTGGGAGCACAAACCTACATTTCATGGTGCTTGCATGATATTCTCATGATTGTGGGGTTGGAAAACTAAGACAGGCAGAATTCCTGGAGAGACTGAGATTCCAGCCGCTTGTGGAAAGCAGGGATCCATACCCGGCTGCTCTGGAACAAAAGGAAGGCGGGGAGCATGAGAGACTTCCTAACAAGGAAGTCCTTAGCAAGTGGGCTGCTAAAAGAGTAAGGATTGCACAGAGCTTACTGCTCAGGAGAGAGGACAGGTAGACAAAATTGTCCGGGCGCACTCTGCCCAGCAGGTTGGGAGCTTTGCCATATAGACTCTCATATATAAGGAGGAAAATGAAATCTTCCTCCTTAGACGATCTTCAGGGTGCTCAATCTCCCTGGCTGGCTACACAGCTACAAGGACCCCCTCTGTGATACACAGCCTACTGCACCTTTCTCCCAGTCAGCCCCACCCAGCTCACAAACCGGCAAACACTACCCAGGCGTTAGCCCAGCCTGAGGGAAGATCTGTCCATAGCAACTACAAACACAAATAAGAAGCTTATACCTGTGTGCTCGGCCCACTGGTTCTCGCAGTGGAGACAGGCATAGCATCCGAGAAGCAGGAAACAGCTCTTTCCTCCCCTCAGACACCAATACCATTCCCCTGCAACCCCCAACATTGATTCAGGGGCTGAGCAGCTCCAGGTAGTAGAGCTTCTGGGCACTAGAGGACACCACATACAATTATGAAACGCCAAAGGAGCCTGGTTCAGAGTAAAATTATTAATACAACTCCTAAGAAAGATTTAAATGACATCAACCTCATGACTCTTCCTGAGAGGGAGTTCAGAATAAAAATCATTAACATGCTCATGGGGGTACGGAAAGACATTCAAGAACTCAGGAATGAATTCCAGTCAGAGATCCAATCATTTAAGAGCATTCTGGAGGGTATTAAAAGCAGATTGGATACAGTGGAGGAGACAATAAATGAAATAGAAACTAGAGAAGAGGAATACAAAGAAGCTGAGGCACAGAGAGAAAAAAGAATCTCTGAGAATGAAAGAATATTGAGACAAGTGTGACTAATCCAAATGGAACAATATTCACATTATAGGGGTACCAGAAGAAGAAGAGAAAAAAAAGGGATAGAAAGTGGCTTTGAGGAAGTAATTGCTGAAAACTTCCCCAATCTGGGGAAGGAGATAGTCTCTCAGGCTATGGAGATGCACAGATATCCCAACACAAGGGACCCAAGGAAGACAACACCAAGACATATAGTAATTAAAATGGCAAAGATCAAGGATAAGGACACATGATTAAAAGAAGCAAGAGAGAGAAATAAGATCACATACAAAGGAAAGCCCATCAGGCTATCATCAGACTTCTCAACAGAAACCTTACAGGCCAGAAGGCATGATGTATTTAATGCAATGAAGCAGAAGGGCCTCGAACCAAGAATACTTTATCCGGAAAGATTATCATTTAAATTTGAAGGAGGGATTAAAAAATTCCCAGATAAGCAAAATCTGAGAGAATTTACCTCCCACAAACCATCTCTACAGTGTATTTTGGAGGGACTGCTATAGATGGAAGTGTTCCTAAGGCTTAATAGCTGTCATCAGAGGTCATAAAACCACAGTAAAGAAAGTAGAACAGCTAATTATTAAGCAAATGCAAAATTTTATTAACTATCCTCAAAATCAATCAAGGGATAGACAAAAAGAACAGAATATGATACCTAATATATAAAGAATAGAGTAGAAAGAAAAAAAAAGACCCTTTAGATTTTGTTTGTAATAGCATATTAAGTGAGTTAAGTTAGACTCTTAGATAGTAAGGAAGTTAATGTCAAACCTTTGGTAAACACAAATCTAAAGCTTGCATGGCCAATAAGTACATGCCTATCGATAATCACCCTAAATGTAAATGGACTGAATGCACCAATCAAAAGACATAGAGTCACTGAATGGATAAAAAAACAAGACCCATCTACATGGTGCCCACAAGAGACTCACTTTAAACCCAAAGACATACACAGACTAAAAGTGAATGGATGGTAAAAGATATTTCATGCAACTAATAGAGAGAAAAAAGCAGGAGTTGCAGTACTTTTATCAGACAAAATAGACTTCAAAACAAAGAAAGTCACAAGAGACAAAAAAGGACATTACATAATGATAAAAGGGTCAATGCAACAAGAAGATATAACCATTATAAATATCTGTGTGCCCAACACAGGAGCATCTACATATGTGCAACAAATACTCAGAGAATTAAAAGAAGAACTAGAATGCAATACATGCATTCTAGGAGACTTCAACACTCCACTCACTCCAAAGGACAGTTCAACCAGACAGAAAATAAGTAACGAGACAGAAGCACTGAACAACACAATAGAACAGATGGACCTAACAGACATCTACAGAACTCTACACCCAAATGCAGCAGAATACACATTCTTCTCAAGTGCACATGGAACATTTTCAAGAATAGATATATCCTAGGCCACAGAAAGAGCCTCAGTAAATTCAAAAAGATTGAAATTGTACCAACCAGTTTCTCATACCACAAATGTATGGAACTAGAAATAAATTATGCAAAGAAAATGAAAAATCCCACAAACAGATGGAGGCTTCAGAACGTGCTCCTAAATAGCCAATGGATCAATGACCAAATAAAAACAGATCAAGCAATATGTGGAGACAAATGACAACAATAATTCAACACTGCAAAATCTGTGGACACAGCAAAGGCCATGCTAAGAGGAAAGTATATTGCAATACAGGCCTACCTCAGGAAAGAAGAACAATCTCATGTGAGCAGTCTAAACTCACAATTAATGAAAATAGAAAAAGAAGAACAAATGAGGCCCAAAGTCAGTAGGAGGGACATAATAAAGATTAGAGCATAAATAAATAAAATCGAGAAGAATAAACCAATAGAAAGAACCAATGAAAGCAAGAGGTGGTTCTTCGAGAAAATAAACAAAATAGATAAACCCCAAGCCAGACTTATCAAGAAAAAAGAGAGTCTACTCACATAAACAGAATCAGAAATGAGAAAGGAAAAATCACTACGGACACCACAAAAATACAAAGAAATATGAGAGAATATTATGAAAAATTACATGCTAACAAACTGGATAACCTAGAAGAAATGGACAACTTTCTAGAAAAATACAACCTTCCAAGGCTGACCCAGAAAGAAACAGAAAATCTCAACAGACCGATTACCAGCAACGAAATTGAACTGGTAATCAAAAACCTACCTAAGAACAAAACACCTGGACTAGATGGCTTCACCACTGAATTTTATCAAACATTTAGTGAAGACCTAATACCCATCCTCCTTAAAGTTTTCCAAAGAGTAGAAGAAGAGGGAATACTTCCAAACTCATTCTATGAGGCCAGCATCACTCTAATACCAAAACCAGGCAAATACACCACAAAAAAAGAAAATTACAGACCAATATCCCTGATTAACATGGATGCAAAAATACTCAACAAAATATTAGCAAACCGAATTTAAAAATACATCAAAAGGATCGTCAATCATGATCAAGTAGGATTTATTCCAGGGATGCAAGGATGGTTCAACATTCGAAAATCCATCAACATCATCGACCACATCAACAAAAAGAAGTACAAAAACCACATGATCATCTCCATAGATGCTGAAAAAGCATTAGACAAAATTCAACATCCATTCATGATAAAAACTCTCAACAAAATGGGTATAGAGGGCAAGTACCTCAACATAATAAAGGCTATATATGACAAACCCACAGCCAGCATTATACTTAACAGCAAGAAGCTGAAAGATTTTCTTTTACAATCAGGAACAAGACAAGGATGGCCACTCTCCCCACTTCTATTCAACACGGTACTCGAGGTCCTAGCCACAGCAATCAGACAACACAAAGAAATAAAAGGCATCCAGATTGGCAAGGAAGAAGTTAAACTGTCCCTGTTTGCAGATGACATGATATTGTACATGAAAAACCCTGAAGAATCCACTCCAAAACTACTAGATCTAGTATCTGAATTCAGCAAAGTTGTGGGATACAAAATTAATACGCAGAAATCTGTTGCATTCCTATACACTAACAATGAACTAACAGAGAGAGAAATCAGGAAAACAATGCCATTCACAGTTGAATCAGAAAGAATAAAATACCTAGGAATAAACCTAATCAACAAAGTGAAAGACCTATACTCTGAAAACTACAAGACACTCATGAGAGAAATTAAAGAAGATACCAATAAATGGAAACACATCCCATCCTCATGGATAGGAAGAATTAATATTGTGAAAATGGCCATCCTGCCTAAAGCAATCTACAGATTCAATGCAATTCCTATCAAAATACCAACAGCATTCTTCAACGAACTAGAGAAAATCATTCTAACATTCATATGGAACCACAAAAGACCCCAAATAGCCAAAGCAATCCTGAGAAGGAAGAATAAAGCTGGGGGGATTATGCTCCCCAACTTCAAGCTCTACTACAAAGCCACAGTAATCAAGACAATTTGGTACTGGCACAAGAACCGACCCATAGACCAATGGAACAGACTAGAGAGCCCTGATATAAACTCAAGCATATATGGTCAATTAATATATGATAAAGTAGCCATGGACATACAATGGGGAAATGGCAGACTCTTCAACAGCCGGTGTTGGCAAAACTGGACAGCTACATGCAAGAGAATGAAACTGGATTATTGTTTAACCCCATACACAAAAGTAAAGTTGAAATGGATCAAGGACCTGAATGTAAATCATGAAACCATAAAACTCTTAGAAGACAACATAGGCAAAAATCTCCTGAATATAAGCATGAGCGCCTTCTTCCTGAATGTATCTCCTCGAGCAAGGGAAACAAAAGCAAAAATGAACTCACGGGTCTACATCAAACTAAAAAGTTTCTGTACAGCAAAGGACACCATCAACGGAACAAAAAGACATCCTACAGTATGGGAGAATATATTTGTAAATGACATATCCGACAAGGGGATAACATCCAAAATATATAAAGAACTTACACACCTCAACACCCAAAAAGCAAATAACCCAATTAAAAAATGGGCAGAGAATATGAAGAGACAGTTCTCCAAAGACGAAACTCAGAAGACCACCAGACACGTGAAAAGATGCTCCATATCAATAATCATCAGGGAAATGCACATTAAAACCACAATGAGATATCACCTCACACCAGTAAGGATGGCCAGCATCCAAAAGACTAAGAACAACAAATGCTGTTGAGGATGCCGAGAAAGGGGAACCCTCCTACTTTGCTGGTGGGAATGTAAGCTAATCCAACCATTGTGGAAAGCAATATGGAGGTTCCTCAAAAAACTAAAAATAGAAATACCATTTGACCTGGTAATCCCAATCCTTGAAATTTACCCAAAGAATACAACTTCTCAGATTCAAAAAGACATATGCACCCCTATGTTTATTGCAGCACTTTTTACAGTAGCCAAGATATGGTAGCAACCTAAGTGTCCATCAGTAGATGAATGGATAAAGAAGAGGTGGTACATATACACAATGGAATATTATTCAGCCATAAGAAAGAAACAAATCCTACCATTTGCAACAACATGGATGGAGCTGGAGGATATTATGCTCAGTGAAATAAGCCAGGTGGAGAAAGACAAGTGCCAAATGATTTCCCTCATTTGTGGAGTATAACAATGAAGCAAAACTGAAGAAACAAAAATAGCAGCAGACTCAGAGACTCCAAGAAGGAACTAGTGGTTACCAAAGGGGAGGTGTGTGGGATGGCAGGTAGGGAGGGTGGGAGAAGGGGATTGAGGGGCATTATGTTTAGTACACATGGTGTGGGGGATCAAGGGGAAAACAGTGTAGCACAGAGAAGGCAAATAGTGAATCTGTGGCATCTTACTACACTGATGGACAGTGACTGCATTTGGGGTATGGGTGGCCTCTTGATATACTCACCACATTGTTTTTTCATATGAAACCTTCATAAGAGTGTATATCAATAATACCTTAATAAGAAAAAAAAAAGAAATACCCTGTAGCACTCCAAGTATTGGATCCCTGAGCATTTGTTGTAGATTCTCACTACCTCCTCGGTCCCTGACACCATCAAGACCCCATCGAGGCAAGGTTTCAGTGAGTACATATGCCATGATGACAGGCCCTCGGCAGCTCAACACCTTTTCTTGCAGGATGAGGTTATCTTCTCTGGGAGTCTGTGGCTTTTTCACAGTGCCTCTAATTCTGTGATGAAAGTTCCAATCTGTACTGTCCAATATGGTAGCCAATAGCCTCATGGGGCTACCATACTGGACAGCACAGTTACAGGACATTTTCATTATTGCAGAGTTCTTGTAGAAAGCACTGCTGTACCATGGCTGAGAAAACTATGGCTTGTAGGCCCAATTTAGCCCATCTTCCGTGAGTATAGATAAAGTTGTATTGGAAGACAGCCACACCTATTATTTTATGTATTATCTATGTCCACTTTCACACTATATGGGCAGGGATGAATGGTTTGCAGCAGAGACCGTCTGGCCCATGAAGTCCAAAATATTTCTATCTCAACCTCTACAGAAATCCGACCCTGCTCTATACCCTTTCCTAGAAAAAAATTATGTGGCTACATACAAAATTTTATAGGCAATCTCAGGAAGTAAGTGAACCCCTTTACTTGCACCCATGTAAATCACATTAGGGTTAAAGCTTCTTTGTTAGTTCCATTTTTCTAGAATATTCAGACCCCAATTTCATACTACTTACATTCAAGAATGCTATATTTATACAATTTCAAAAAATTACAAACATCTTAAAACTAATGCCACTACAGAGTTTGGGGTTGTGCTACATGTGCTCGTACAGCATACTGATATCCTCTGAGTTTCACTGACAAGCTCTCCATCATTTAAGAATCAGGCCATTGCCTCTAGTTGATATAAACTTCTTTACTACTTTTAACTGTTCCTCTAAGAGTCTGAATTCAATGACTCTTTTCTTAGGATCACTATCTAAACTGCCTGTTATCTATAGGAAGTTGACAAACTAAGTATTTCCCATCTTTTCTGATTCTTGAGATCTTTATCACTAAAACATCTTCGTTTAGTCTTCTCTCTCCCCCAGCTATTTTGTTCATTCTCAGGTGTATGTGGGTGTCCTGCTGACATAGTCACACTTGAGGGACTGCCGTCTTAAGGCCCTACCACACATCCTTGCGGTTTTTATTGAATTACATATTGGTTGGAGAGAATTTGTTCATGCACATGTGTGCATGTGTGTATACACACACACACACTCTCTCTTACCTAAACATTCTCCAAGTTTAGCTTAAGTATCTGATTTAATTAGCCAAAAGGGCAAAATATCATCTGAAGCCATGGGGTAAGGGGTGCACCGGGGGCAGAGGGTGATAGTTGATACAGTGTACCTCAGAATGCTCTCTTGAGTCCCCAGAGTCCCCTTCAGAAACACACAGCTGCCAGGACACTGCACACTGGTCTTTCCAAGCCCAAAAAGCTCAATTTTGCTCTGTCACAACCCATTAACAACTTCCATCACCATCCAGAAAGAACATAATCTAATGGTCTTTGTGCTTCTATTTAAGAGACTTTGACAAATATTAGACCCTCCTGTTTTGTTGAAACAAACTCAGCATCAGCAAGGCACAAACATCTTCATTCATTCCATCTGTCATTCCTTCTTTTTTTTTATTTATCAAGCACCTGCTGTTTCTAGGAATTTTTCTAGATGTTGGAGATACGCTAGTAAGCGAATCAAAAGTGTTACCTTCGCGGTGCTTATGTTCCACTGGAGGATGCTGGAAATGAATTAATAAAAAAAGTAGACATATACTATGAATTAAGGTAGTGTTAAGTATTATGGAAAAAAATTAAGTAGGGTCAGGGGATGATGGGTGATGGGAGTGTACTTTCATATGTGGGATGGTTGCAAGAAGGCCTCTCAGATAACATCTAAGCAGATACCAACATCAAGTTCAGGAGAGAGACAAGTTCAAAGATACTGAGGCAGGAGCCTGCTTGGTGTGCTGGAGGAGCAACGTAGAAGTCAGTGTGGTTAGAGCAGAGTGGAGGGAGAAGAAATTATGTCAGAGGCAAGGCTGGTGGCCTTTGTTCAGACTTGTACTTTGCTTTAGGTGAGCTGGAGGCCCTAGAGGGTTTTCAGCAGAGAAGTAACATGTTATCACATGTTTACTATTACCTTTCTCTGAACAATATTTCGCCCCCTATTTTTAAGCTTTCTGGGAAATACAATTTTCTCACAGTCTAGTCCAGACTCTGATTCAATGCTCCTTTTATCTGAGTCACCCAGACACTGAGTTAGGTCTGAGGACCTCAGTCCCAAATCCATTTCCTCTGGGCCCACCACCCTCACCTTATCTGCATTCACCTTTTACTCTAGCTATTGCTGCAGGAATCAGCCATGTGAGGTAATCAAACAACACCTGCTCCAGCTAACTCTCCATCTTTCTCATTCTGCCCCATCTTCTCTGCCACAGCCATGTGGGTTGACCAGGTGGCCCACTCAGTCCTCCTGTTGCATGCACACCCCTGACATGTAGTGAGCAAGTTAACATGCCAAGAGCCAGGCATCCTTTGACTGATGAGGTACATTCTCTATAGCTCCTCCAAGGCTCCCCGGCAAGAATACACCCCCATTGCCCACAGTGGTAGGCAGCTCAGTAACACGCCCCTGGATGTTCTTTCTCTCTTTCACCTTTTCATTCCTTCCAGTCCCCTACACCTGTCTCCTGAAATCACTTGCGCAACAAACTGCCTGTTGGGAAACCAGGGTTAAAACATCCCCTCTCCTTTCACTTTCCTCAGTCGGCTTCTGCCACTACATTCAAAAACAATCAAATAAGCTTCGAGAGACCTTCAGAGAACATTCGCTTCCACGCCTTCTGCTTACACACAAGGAAATGAAGTCTAACAAAGTTAATGTTCCTCTGCCATAATTTATCCTTCTGGTGGGAAAGACAAGAGCACATGGAGAACCAAGAACACATAAGGGACAACAGAGCTTGGCAGACAGATCCAAAGTCAAAAGTGAGACATTTTTTAACAGAAAGAAAAGAAAGCTCACCTTTGGCATGGCATAAAAGGAATCGGTGCCCAGGAGTTGAAATGAAGAAGTAATTGTACAACTTTGCAATAAGTAATTGTTCAAGGGTATTTAACGTTTGGGGTCAACTGGATATTTCTGAAGACTTTCATTTCTTACTAAGTCAATCCGTATATTTCCACTGAGCATTTGTCCTAACAGAGTCCCACACTGGTGCGTTGGGAGCCAAAGGCATTCTGAGATAGTTCCTGAGCTCCTCGCAAGCCAGGCATCAGAAGAGGGAGCTTCTAATTATATTTGGCCATCAACTGACTCTGTGAACTTCAGCAATAACTTTCTCTCTCTGGGCTTATAGTCGGTTCCTTCTTTATAAAATGGCTATTAGTCTTATCATTAAGTCATAAAATGTGAACTTTTGAAGTGACTCTGGCACTCATCCTCTTTTTGCAGGTCTAAAGAAATGAAGTGAGTTTCTGAAACTCATTGAGTTAGAATCAGATCTGTTACTGTAACTCTGGTCTTCCTGGTTCTTGGTCTATGGATGAGTTTTGAAATTCTTCTCAACCATGAAATCTAGTAATTCCATGATCAAAATATTAGACAGTACTTCTGCCCTGAAGGATCCCATAATCAAATTGAGAGACACTTGACATAGTTGTTATAAGACAACAAATGAGATCCAGTAAACAGAACAACCTCCACTTCTTTGGCTATTCAAAGAAGCAAGGAAAATCTGTGCAATTTGAGCTGCTTTGAAAATAATGGGGGGGAAGGAAAAGATCATGATGGATGTAGGAAAGTAGCCAGAGCACAGTCTTGGACATGTTGGGGTCAGCTAGGAGGACACTGACTGGATTTGTCCAACAAGAGTGCATGGGCTTTGTGATACATAGCGTTTGTGAGTTATGGTCCTGGGAGAGAAGGAACTCTTGGTGTCTCTCTTCTCATTCCTCAGGGCTGATCTTAACCTATATATAATGAAAAGATCTGACTTATTATTTCAGTCTGTAACAGAGGGAATTAGAATGTGGAAAGTATGACCAAGATCTCTCATAATTAAATAGTTAAATCTGCTAATTTCTGATTTGTCCTCAAGCAGTTCTATTGTTAAATGACATTTTCAACATAAATGATAGAATGTCCCTGGCACCAGGGATAGTTAGAAAATTCAATTAATAGAATAATGAAGAACAATTGACATTTTTTTGCTGGTAGTTCTTTGGAACAGATTATTTAAATAGTATAATTATTTAGAAACAGAAATGAGGGCAGCCCACCTGGCTTGATAAATGTACTGTTTTAAGTGGGATTGGCAAAAAGGTAAGCAAGAGATTCAAAGTTTCATGTTTAGCATAGATAATTGGAGAAATGTAATTATGGCATGACAGTAGCAATATATACTTAAAAACAAAGAAGCAAGTAAGGAAGCATCAAAGCAACAAACAATAAAATAAAAATCATAAAGCAAGATGAGAGAAATAAGACCTAACATTTGTGCCAATAAATGTAAATAGATTAAAGTCCCCTATTAGATGACAGACTTTCATCTAAAATGAAATACAGCTATGTGCTCTATTCATATGTGCTCGAAACACAATGACACAAAGATTTAAAAATACAAGAATAGAGAAAAATTGGACAAAAGTAAAACAGAAATATATTTTCAAATCAAATAAGTGAGGCAAAAATAACAGGAGTGACAATTTTAATGTTGGTTGGAAATAAAACTCAAGGGATGAAAGTTTGGGATAAAGAGGACCATTTTATAAAAGGCATGATCCACAATGAATGTATAATGTACTATTACACAGCACAGATACACAGAGAGCAAAAAGCTATTAGTAGACAAAAGCTAGAAAGAAACACAATAGCTGTGGAAAAGTTAGCATCCCATTGCAGTCATCAGTAAATCATGGAGTCAAAAATAATTAGGATTTGTATATGCTTAGTAAGGTTAATTTGATAGCTATATATCAAACTCTGTATCCCACAGATGATATAATCTTCTTTTCAAATATTTATGGATCATTCATTTAAAATTCTACACTGAATCAAAAAAATAAAATCTCAGTAAATTCCAAAAGTGAATTTTCTTCTCACTATAATAAAAACTGGGGTCAGAAATAAAAACATAAAAATTTAACCCAAAATCTCACAGCAATTAAAACAAACATCCTAAATAAATATCAAATATTGGAGGAAGTGAAAAGTTCAAATACAGATTGTGTAGAAAATAGCAGCAGTGCAAAAACTACATGTCAAAACTTACAGCTGAGAGGTGGTTAAAATATATTAATTTATAGAAATAGTCAAGGCATATCTAAAGGTTGAAGGAATATGGATTGGTGATAAATTCTGAATGCAAAAGCAAAAAGAAAATCCTTAAGGCCCAATTCAGACAAAACCCATAGCCTTGAAAAACCTCATCATTTAATAAGGAAAAATGAAGATGAATTACCTATGAATTCAACTAAAAAAAATCAAAAAAAAAAATATACTGAAAGCATGGAGAGGAAAATTTTTTAAAAAGGAGTATAACTGGAAATTAGGAAAAGCTACACTTACGAATATATTCAGGAGTTGATTGAAAAAAACTAATTATATAAGTGAGGTTTTAATGAACCTATTGAAATGGGAAAACCGTAAAATTCAGTATGAGAAAAGTATATAATAGATGAAATTTTTAAACAAGAGTACACTTTGTGTATTTGAAACCATCATAAGATTGTATATCAATGATACTTTAATAATTTTTTTGCCAATTACCTCCAAAAAGGAGTTTTTACTATTTTATAAATATGCTAAAAAGAAGAAAAGTTTAATGAATAAATATTTCACATGGTTTATCGAATGCCCCAGATCACAGAAAACATTTAAATCTTCTCAACTTGTATTACACAGCTCATGTGACCCAGTTACTAAAACCTAACCTGGTGCTTTAAACACATACACACACACACACACACACACACACACACCTCACACACACATGCACTCCAGTCTTACAGATCACTCTTAATCATAAAGAGATAACAACAATCTGAAACAAAGTTATATCAGGATCAAATGAGGGTTATTCAAAGAATGCAAAGATAGATGGCTATTTGTGTCAATTAATATAGATCATAGGGTCTAGCAAGAGTAGTTGACTGACCATCTCTGTAGATTATGGAAAAATCATTTAATTATTATGATTAATCCCTCCTTAAAAAATGTTATATTAAAGACTATTTCCTTAACCTAAGACTAATAGCTGTTATTATGTATACTCATTCCCATTCAAACCAGGGTCAAAACAAGGATGCCCACCATCATCACTGTTAGATAACCTTATTCTAGATGTTTAAATCAATGCAATAAGATGTAAATAAAAGTAAGAGTAACAAACTTATGGAAGATTAATACAAAATTATTACTTGTAGGAATATCATTTTCCTGAAAAATCCTAAGCTATTAGAATAAGAGACATTAGTATACAGTTACAAAGTCAATATATGAAAAAATTAATAGCTATGTTAATTTTTTTATATGAAGTTCAAGAACAGACAATTAACTAACCTCCAGTGACAGAAATCAGAATGGTTGCTCTGAGGGGGAGTATTGCCTGAAAAGGAGTATAAAGAAAGTTTCTGAGGGAGATGTTCTGTATGTGTTTGGAGTGTTGACAAATGGGTGTATACTGTACACTTAATACATATGAATTTTACTGCCTGTAAATTGGAATCACATGATATATAGACTTTTCAGGCTGGCTTCTTTAACTTAGCAATATGCTTTTAAGGCTTCTCCCTGTCTTTTTTGTGGCTTGATAACTCATTTCTTTTTGTCACTGAATATAATATTCGATGTATGGATGTACAATAGTTTCTGTATTCATTCACCCATAGAAAGACATCTTGGTTGCTTCCAGTTTGGGGCAATTAAGAGTAAAGGTGCTACAAGCATGTATGTGCAGGTTTCTATGTGGACATAGTTTTCAAGTCATTTGAGTAAATATCTAGATGCACAATTGTGAGATTCATATATAGTAAGACTGTTCACTTTGTAAGAAACTGCCTGTTTCCAGAGCAGCTACACCATTTTGTATTCCCTTCAGCAGTGAATGAGAGTCCTCTTCCTTCACATCCTCACCAGAATTTGGTATTGTCAGTTTTTTTGTTTAGCTATTCTAATAGGTGTGTGGTGTATCTCGTTGTTTTAGTTCCCAGTTCCCTAATGACACATGATGTTGACTGTCTTTTTGTATGCTTGTTTGCCATCTGTATACCTTCATTGATGAGATGTCTGTTCAGATCTTATGCTCATTTGTAAATAGATTGTTTGCTTTGTTATTATTGGGTTTTAAGAGTTACTTGTATATTTTAGATACAAGTCCTTCTCAGAAGAGTTACTTGTATATTTTATATATACAAGTCAAAGGACTGATATTGTATATTTTAGATATACAAGTCCTTTGCAGATATTTTCTCCTATTTTGTAACTTTCCATTCTCTTCACAGTGTCTTTCTCAGTGTCTGTCTATTTAACTTTAATGAAGTCCAATTTATCTTTTGTCTATTGTGGATTGTGCTTTTTGTGTTGTGTCTAAAACTCATCACCAACCCCAAAATCACCTAGATTTTCTCCTGTTATTTTTCAGAAGTTTTATAGTTTTGTGTTTTGCATTTAGGTCTGTGACCCTTTTGAGTTAATTTTTGTGAAAGATGTAAGATCTGTGTCTAGATTTTTTTTTTTGTATGTGGCTATCCAGTTGCTCTAGCACCATTTGTTGAATTAAAAACTGTCCTTTTTCCCTGAATTGCCTTTGTTCTTTTGTTAAAAGATCTATTGACTGTCTTTGTGTGGCTGATTTTTGGACTCTTCTGTTCCATTGATGGGTTGGTCCATTCTTTCACCAATGCCATACTCTCTTGATTATTACACGTTTACACTGCCTTTAAGTCAGACAGTATCAGTCCTTTGACCTGTTCTTCAGTATTGTGTTGGCTATTGGGCTTTTTCCTGCCACCTAAACTTTAGAGTCATTTTGTCAATCTCCACAAAATAACTTGCTCTAGGATTTTGATTGGGACTGTGTTGAATCTATTGATCAAGTTGGGAAGAACTGACATATTAACAATATTGAGTCTTCCTATCCAAGGATATGGAGTATCTCTCCAGTTATTTAGATTTTCTTGGATTTCTTTCATCAGTTTTGTAGTTTTTCTTCCATATAGATCTTGTACATATTTTGTTAGATTTATATTTAAGTATTTCTGTTGGGGATCTGGGGTGCTAATATAAATGGTATTGTGTTTTTAATTTCAAATTCCAATTGTTCATTGCTCTTATATAGGAAACAATTGACTTTTATGTATTAACCTTGCTTATTAGTTACAGGACTTTTTCTTGTCATTTTTGGGATTTTTGGGATTTTCTACATTGACAAGGATGTCATCTGCAAACAGTTTTATTTCTTCCTTCCCAATTTATATTTCCTTTTATTGCCTTTTCAGTTAAGATTTCCAGTTTGGTGTTGAATAGAAGTGGTAAGAGGGAATGTCCTTGCCTGGATCCCAATCTGTATGAAAATTTCACTTCAATAAAATATGTTAATAATAAAGTAGTTCACTGTATATCAGCAGTGAACATCTAGAATATATAATGTAAGAAAAACCGTTTCCTAATTGGAACACCACAAAGAACGCTAAATTTAACCAAGTGGCCAAGACATAAAGAAAACTACAAAACTTCACTAAGCATGAAAGAGGACTTGAATGACTAGAGATATCAGAGTCTATCACAAGGGAAGATTTAGTATTGCAAAGATTTCCCAAATAAGCTTAAAAGTCTTCACAAAATCCAAACCAAATTTCTAATAATGGAATTTTTAATTATACAAACTTTGATTATAGAAAATAGTGTGAATTTCATCTGGAAGTATAAACTCGCAAGAATGGTAAGCACATTTTTGAAAAATAAGAATAATGAGGAGGGTTTTCTCTGCCAAATATCAAAACATGTCATAAAGTAATACTAGTTAAAATACTGTATTGCAGATATAAAAATTACAGAACTTAGGGAAATAGACTAGATAGCCCAAAAACACTACTGTATTTAAGAATTTAAAACACAATAAAGGTAGCAGTCCGAACACTGGAGAAAGGATAATTCAAAACTGATATTGAGGGAATTAATTATTTGGAAAAAATAAGTTAAAGTTTCACCACACAGATTATATGAAAGTAAATTACGAATGGATTCAACTGTTTGTCTAAGGAAATAGTCCTGAGATCTTCAGTGTAGGAGGTTCCGGGCAAGGCAGTGAGGGTGGTCAGACAGAGCAGAGGGGGCAGCTGGGCTGGCCTGTGGTTAACACAGCTCAGCCCATTCAGAGCTGTGGCACTGGGATGGCCCTTCAGAGTTATCCCAAATTGAGACAGGGGCCTTTGTATGGTGACATTAACCAGACATTGCATTTGGGGTTCTCACTGGAGGGGCATCATCTTGGGTGAGGCAACTCCCATTGGCTGAGGAAGATTCTAGGAGAGGGATTCCCCTATGAGCCGCCAGCAGCCAACATTCCCAGCAGGTGGGGGATGAGAGATTCAGTCTTGAAGACAGGATCTCTGGCACACAACAATATCCAGTACACCGTTAAATGTAAAGGATGGTATTATAAAACAAAATAGAGGAGAATATTGATTAATATTCCCAGAACTGGGATTGAGGAGGACTTTTTTGTTTTTGTGATTTTCCAAATCAAATAAAAAGGGTTGTTAAAAAAAACAGCTATTGTGACAATTGGTTTTATTGAGGTAGGGAGGGTAGGTAGAAAGAGAAAACTACTGAGGCCACAGCATCACCATGATCCAAGCGTGACTCCCTTGCGTGAAGGGCTGGACACCTGAAAGAATGGCTTTTCCTTCCATTGCTGCTTTTCTCAAAGCCCTGAAAAAATAGAGCACGTCAGCCTTGATTTGCAGTGTGAGCTGTTTGCTCCGATGAGACCCTCAGGATTAATTCACATCTGTGTCTGGGAGGGAGGAGCTGATCTTCAGTCACCCAGGGTGGCCTTTTTATTTCAAACTCAACATGCTTATAGGAAGCATGGTCTTCAGGTAATATTCCCCCACCAGCCCCTACCTCTCCTTGCAGATGCACATCCCTGGGTGGTCTCACCCCACCTTTGCCTGTTTTGGAAAGTCAAGGCCATTTGTGCTGCTGAACATCCAGCATGTTGGGCTTTTTTCAGACATGCTCTCTCAGTATAGCACGTTCTCACTCGTTACTTCATTCTGAACCATTGGAAAGGCTGATGGGTGGTTAGACTATGGTGTTCTAGGAAGGAAGAAGATCTCCAGGATTAATAAAAAGTATGATAACAACGACCACAATGACTGTACCAGACACCATGAACTGCACTTTTCATTTATCACCAAATCTTCATGTGTCTCTATTTGGCAGACAAGGGAAGTGAAACTGAAATGGCCAAGTTGCCCAGAATCCCACAGCTGCCGGCACTCTCCTGAACCACCTAGATGTGCATTAAGATCTGTCTAATCCCAGAGACCTCACTCTTTCTACCCCTTCCAGTTCCTCTCAGGCTCTGTTCAATAAGATAGGCTGTGGAGACTACAGGCGGAAGACCTAATGTGCAGCTATTTTTAGATCAATGATTCTCGGCCTTGGCTTCCCATTAGATTCATCTGAGGAGTTTTTAAAAACCCGCCAAATTTGAGAACTACCTGTTAGATGCACACAAAAAATACCCTAGAATACAAAATTGGTGTCATCTTAAAAGTTAATGTTACCTCTGTCCTAAACTTTGAGACTGTGTCTTGGATGATCCTATGACTTCTTTGGTGATTTTATTTACAATTTTATTTTCATATTAACCTAACAGAAGTGGCAGTTAAACAAACAAGAAAGAAACTAAACATGAAAAAGCAGTAGCTAAAAAAATACAGCAGCTTCTTTCAGCTTAGAAATGTTAGGTGCTGCCATGCATCCCCATTTGTGGCCGAGAGCCTTAGTTCAGCCCTGCCACTTCATACCTATGTTATCTTAATCTTGAAATTTCTCCTTGAACTGAAGGAAGCTAAGTAGATTTTGAGCAGCAGAATGATATGCTGAGGGTTGGGCGGACCTCTTTTTCAAATACTGGAAAACTGGAGACAAAAACTCTGCTCTAGGTATTAATAATGCTGCCTTCACCCACCCGCACCCTGACCCCCATGAAGTTGAAGATATGGGGAGCATTCTGATGCTAATTTGGGCTTGAGAGTGAGGTGACCCTGTTCATTGGAAGGATTCCCTAAATGGATGCATATCCATTATTAGTCTTAGTTCTTGCAAAATGCAGGTGTAAGACCCGAGCCTACCCGAGTAGAGACATAGCAAGCATCCGGTGTGGCCCTAGATGGCAGCATCAAGATCTGTCCACTAGGGGACCGCAGGCCCGGGGCCCTGCCAGGACTGCTGTGTCTGCTTCTGCCTTGTGCAGTCTTCTGACCTCTCACTTAGTAAATCAGGACCTTAACCTTAGTCGGCGTGTGGGGTCTGCTGCAACTCGATTGCCCTCGTGCTTCTAGACTGACAGAAGTACCAGGTGTGAGACTAGAACTGGGAGAAAAGTGGGAAGAAACAATCACTTCTACATGGAGGCAGCTTAGGAGCCAGCCCAGAACCTCATTGTCTTCTCCAATTGCTATGTTCAGCTTCTCCCTTTCAGGAAAAGAACAGTGTTGTGTCTTGCTACTATCCAAATTATTCACACAGTCCACTTCCCAAACTTGCCTTCACAGGTACCAGCTAGGCATGCGCTGTCTCCCAGATTTTGTTCCTTGGCATTCAGGAGAAGAAGCACTGACTAGCCTGTGTGCCTAAAGTTGCTTAGCAGTGTGACCACAGGAGGCAGGTGCACAGCTGGGACTTTCACAGGTGCCTCTTGCTTCTCTCAGTTGGATTTGTTTCCACCCTGTTTCAGCTCATTTTAGTCTTCTGAGTCCCCTGTAAAGTCTGGGTCTCGGCTCTTATGTTACAAGATTTATGTCTGTGCATATTGTGCTGTAAGCCACCATGAAAAGCATGCATCATAAACAAATTGCATCATTTCACACAGCCATGTCTATGGTAGGAGCAGGCATATACCATATCAGTTGTGTGCCAGTGAGGTTCCGAGCTGGGGACGCATCTGGAGATTCAGACTTGTGTGGAGCCACCCAAGAAATCTGGTCGGGCATCTGACAGACTCCGGTCCCACTGGAAGGGCCCAGCAGGACGAGCTGACTTCTAGAGCGTCCCATTGTTCAGCCCCATCTCCAGGGGAGCTTTGCCAGGAAGCTTGTTTACTACAATGAGTTGTACAAAAGAGAAATTTTAGGGTTTTAATATTGGATTCTAGCAGCACATTTGTGAAATGAAGTAGGATGGGAACAGAGCTTTGGGGTCAGATAGACTTGGGTCTGAACTCAGGCAGGAGAGACACAAGGTCCATGGCAAGAGGGAGGGTCCACAGCACAGTGCTTCCCCTGCCGCACCAACATGAAGCACCCCTCACTAGAGCCCTACAACCCCCACCCTTCAGAGCCTGGCGAGGCCAGCTCAGATCTTACTTTAAATGTCATAAATCCTTTTTTACACAGATATAAATTTCTAATTTGTCTTTTTCCTTTCCACATTCCTTTGGCATATGTGCTAAGCACATGTTTTTTTAGAAAAACTAGCTATCGTTCAGTTCTGAGTTTCTTACTTTAAAATGGTCAACACTTCACACTCTTATGCATCATTCATTATGTAAACCGTAAGATATTTTTTGAGCTCATGGAAGGATGGCCAAGTATGAAGATACAATTTTGCAGGTCTTACCAAGTTAACATCTGCAAGAATTCCATAGTTAGACCTGTTTCCATCCAGGTGATTTCCAGTGTACAGATATTCAGCTGGAAGTATCTGAATATAATTGTACAGCATTTGAAAATGATTGCAAAGAATAAAAATGCTGTAACACCCTGCTTCAAGGCAGTTGGGTTTTTCTTTACCTCCTCAAATTTAAATTAGGACTTTGTTTAAGCACACATCCTCACCTACATTTATGCTGTCAGAAAAACATTCTATTCATTTTAGCAATGTCTGAAACAAGGGCACATCATACAGTCACCGTCAGGCAGAGCGTGCTCATGACATAGTCATCTTGTCCATGCACAGGTGAATGTCGGCTGTCGTTGTTCATCTCATCATCTCTCCATTTGAGGCAAATGCATCATGGGTACTATGCATATTTCACTGCCATTTAAAGTCTTTACAAAGATTCATGTGACTCCGCATTGAAACAAAAAGCTGTTGTGTATGCGGAGAGCATCAAAGCAGAGAGGCACGGCAGAAATTCTGTATTTGTGGGATCAGTGTTCATCCTTGTAAGAATGGTCTCCATTCCGTATTCCAAAGGAACAACCAAGTTCCGGATGAGGCCGGAGGAAAGAAGACACTCACAAAGCAGTTGAAATTGAGTTGTATTTTGTTGCTGAGATGTTTGCAACAGGACTGGCAATTACACGACCCGTGATGTTAGTGGAGGGATATATGACTGAAGCGTCTAGGTAGGTCTAAAGGAGCTCTTTCAGTAAGTGTAGAATAAAGATTGTAAATGTAAGAAAGCATTATGTCATAGTTTGTCAGGACTTTTTCTTTCTTAGTAGTATATAAAACAATAGCGTGTTGCTTCTTACATTTGATGAAATATGGTACTAGAAACAGAAGAGCTAGAATTGCCTTAGATAACTATTCTTTAGATAACCAGTCTATTGCCTGGCTGTTAGCATGAGAAAACTCATAAAATTCACTCCCTGAGTCACATGTCTGGCCACAAGCTGATGCATCCTCAGATGAGTTTGACAAAAACAACAAAGATTTCAAGGAATCCTAGAAAGAGGAAGCTGTAAAGGAGTCTTGGGGATGCTGCGGTCATACAGATGGAGAGGCTGAAGCCCGGAATCACAAGCCTCCATTCACTCACTGGACACATTTATTTAATCAAATGGACCACGACAATGCAAAGCATGGATGTGCTTTTCCCAGCGTTCCAGGTGGACACTTGGGGCTTAGAGGTGAGTGAGGGGAAGGAGAGGGAAAGAAGGAGAGGAGAAACGGGAAGCAGTTTTCAGATCAGGCGGCTGTTCATTCGATCCTTGTTCAGCCCTCAACAGGGCTTTTTCTTTAAGCCTCTGCTCCAGAACACCGTCACAATTCCCTCCGAGCTTTCCCTTCTCTCTCCACCCCCATCTTCTTCCTTTGCTTTTGTCGCCTCCTCTCCTCTGTCCTAAACTTTAAGTTGGCAGATAGTTGGAGTAGGAAGGGGAATGGAGCATGTAGGGAGAAAGCAGTGCAAATAGCAGGCCTTGAAAAAACACTTAAAAAACTTCATTGTATCCTTCTCTATCTCAAATCCTACCATAATCCAGATCAGATGTTGGCCAACTACAGCCTGACGCCTCTTTTGTAAATAAGGTTTTGTTGAATCCCAGCCACACCCATCCATTTACCTCGGGTCTGTGTCTGTTTTCACACTACAATGGCAGAATTGAGTAATTGAGACAGAGACCCTACCTACAAAGCCTAAAATATTTACTAGTCTCGTCTGGATAAGTGCTTTCACAGGAGTACTCGGCAGAATTAGAATTCTGCAGAATGTTAAATAGGTGTTGCTGGAAAGAAAAAGATTCTCAGGTCAAATAATTTTGGAAACTGCATTTTAATCACAGGATTTCTTATAGAGTTTTTAACAAGCTAACATGCATTATGAATTTCTGAGAAGTTGCCAAAGAATGCAGCTTTCCTAAGTTTTATTTGGGAACCCTTTTCTTACAGAGCACTTAATAGGTATAGAGTTCCTTAGAACACACTTTGGAAAATGACTCTTTAACAATATCCAAGACATATTAATGAGAAAAGCAAGGTGTGTCTAATACACATTGATCTGTATAGTGGGAGGCGGGGAAAGTAAGTTAAGTATTTTGAATGTTTTAATTATCTCTTGAAAGGTCCATAACTAGTAACTCTGCTAACTTTCAGGTCTTTTGAAACTGGGAGGGTGACTTTTCACTGTATTTATTTTCTGCATTTTGACTTATCAGTCATGCCATATACTTTATTTTACCTAATCAATCAATTAATCCATCAGTCAACATAATTAAATTTTAAAACAATATGATAAAATGGTAAACCACTTCAATAAACAGTTTGGCAGTTTTTCTTAAATTCAATTGTTTTTGTTAGAATAGAGTTGATATACAATATTGATTTCAGATGTACAATGTAATGACTCAGTAATTATATATACATCACTAAATGCTCACTACGATAAGTGTAGTTACCCCTTTTACCATATCAACATATCAAAATTTTATTGCTTATATTCTCTATGTTGTACTTCCATTCCTATGACTAGTGTATTTGAAGTTTCTACCTCCTTATCCCCTTCACTTATTTAACCCATCCCCCCAACCCCTTCCCCATGGTAACCAACAGTCTGTGATCAGTATTTATGGGTCTATTTCTTTTCTGTTGTTTTCTAGATTCCACATATAAGTGAAATATCATGTGGTATTTGTCTTTATCTGACTTACATCACTTAGCATCATACCCTCTAGGTCTATTCATTCATGTTGCCACAAATGGCAAGATTTCTTTCTTTTTTTATGAATGAGTAATATTCCATTGTGTATATGTACCACATCTTCTTTATCCATTCATCTATCATGGGCACTTGGGTTGCTTCCATATCTTCTTGGCTAATGTAAATAATGCTGCAATAAACATAGGTGTACATGTATCTTTCACATTAGTGATTTTGTTTTCTTGGGGTAAATTCCCAGAAGTGAAATTGGTGGGTTGTATGGTATTTCTATTTTTCAGTTTTTTGATGAACCTCCATATTGTTTTCCACAGTGGCTGGACCAAGCTATGCTACAAAGCTACGGTGATCAAAACAGTGTGGTACTAGCACAAGAACAGACACATAGATCAAAGGAACAGAATAGACAGCCTGGAGATAAACCCACACTTATATGGCCAATTAATATATGACAAAGGAGGCAAGAATATACAATGGGGAAAAGACAGTATTTTCAATAAGTGGTGTTGGGAAAACTGAACAGCTACATGCAAGAAAATGAAACTAGATCACTGACTTATACCATACACAAAAGAAAACTTTAAATGGATTAAAGGCCTAAATGTAAGACATGAAACTATAAAACTTAGAATAAAACAGGCAAGAATCTCATGAACATAAGCATGAGTAATTTTTTTCTGGATATGTCTCCTCAGGCAATGGAAACAAAAGCAAAAATAAAGAAATGAGACCACATCAAACTAAAAAGTTTCTGCACACAAAGGAAGCCATTAACAAAACAAAAAGGCAACCTACTGTATGAGAGAATATATTTGCAAATGATATATCTTATAACTGACTAATATCCAAAATATATAAAGAACTCATACCACTCTACACCCCAAAAAAAAACAAAACAGTTGGGCAATTTTTAGCAAAGTTAAATATATACTTACCGTATGTCCCAGCAGTTCTATTCCTAGGTATTTACCCAAGAGAAAGGAAACATGTTCACACAAAGACTCATACGCAAATGTTCATAGCAGCTTTATTCATAATAGTTCTAAACTGGAGACACCCCAAATGTTTGTCAAATGAATGGGTATACAGGGGCGTATCCATGTAATGGAATACTGCTTAACAATAAGAAGAACAACTGATAAATGTAGCAAATAAATAAATTTCAGAGATGTTTGGATAAAATTCACAAATGTTACCCTCAGTGAAAGCCAGACACAAAAGATTCTAAGTCTGTTTAGATGAAAATTTAGAATACAGGAAACAAACCCATGGTGATTGGAAATCAGATCATTGGTTGCCTGAAGTGGGTGTAGGGCAGGAGTTTTGACTGCAGAGGGACAAAAGGGAGCTTGCTAGGGATGGAAATGTTCTATAAGTTGATTATTGTGGTGGCTACACAAGAGTATGTTTGTCAGAACTCATCAATCTGTATAAACAAAACGCAATCTACTGGATGAGAGAATATTTGTATGGATAAATGAAATTAATAAGTAAATTATAAAAAATTAATTTTCAAAAGAAGGAAGAAAGAAATGTCCCCCTGAATCATTCAAAAGGGGTCCATGAAAGAAGCAGGAGAGTATTCAATAATGAGAAGACGGAATCAAGTCATTACTGCATACAGGAAGAGCCTCTGCTCTATAGTGTAGGAAATACAGAGAAATAGAGAGAGAGATGAGCAGACCCTTCTTGCCTGCATTGCTTCTTAATTTGCCACCTGGGGGCTCCGGCCTATAAACCAGCTCTGCAGGACCAAAACTGCTCCACCTGGTTGACGGTCCCTGTTCACCATGAATGAGGCGAGGTAACCCTTTCTCTCAGTGGCCATGCACTGGATCAAGCTATTCTTTATGCTGTCCCTGACGATATTCCTTCTGTTTCTGGGACCTTGCCAGCCCCAGGGGTAGCTCCAGTGCCATTTGGGTCATAACAGCTGGTGAAAATGTAAGCAACACATCTGACTTTGCTACAGCCCTGAAAGATTATTCCACACGGGTTGTCTCAGCTTACAGTCCAACTGGACACCAAAGTAAAAGGCAGTAAAGAAGCCATTTGACTCTTAGAGCACATTTCCTGACTGAAATAACATCATGAACAGTACAATAAATAAATAAAACAAGTCAGTCCCTTAGAGTTTCACCAGCCCTAATCTGACCTCAAGGCAGCCAGCATTCTTTGTTCCCATTCCCACTTTAAGGCCAAGTACCTTTTCATACTGGGTATAGGAATCAGCCTTATCTGGAGACCTTTGAAAATAAGTCTCCTTTCCTTATGACATAGTAAAAGACCCAGTGGTATTCTTTGCTTACAGATGTTCATGTGAACTGGGACTGTAGCAAATGAATGAGATGTTCAGCCAAGGCTGAGTAGGACGTAACTCAGAACCTGCACAAAAAGCAAGACAGACCTGGGCTTGCAGCTCAGGTCTGGTAGATACCAGCTGTGAGATCTTGGGCAACTCTCTGCACGTTTCTTCATCTGTAAGGTAGCTACGACAATAGTATCTACTTTGAAGGTTATTATGTTTGAGTTTAATGAGGTAACATAATAGTTCCATTTACTAGCTGTGCCACAAACCACCCCAAAACTTAGTGACTTAAAACAGTGACATTGTTTTGTTCACAAACCTACATTTTGGAAAGGACCTTGTGGGGACAGCTCATCTCTGCTTCATTTGGCATCAGCTGAAGTCACCTGAAGTTTTGCTCCCTCACATGTCTGGCAGTTGATACTGAGGAAAGACCTTTACAGCAGGGGGCTTGAAGAGCTGGGGCTCCTTTGGCATCTCCATCTGTGTGCGTTGCTCAGCACAGCAGCTTCAGGGTAGACAGACTTATTACATCACCTTCTATAAACTCACAGTGGAACTTGGAACTCATAGTGTCACTTCTGCCATAGTCACAGGTCTTCCCAGATACAAGGGGAGGGAACACAGACCTCATCTCTCAATGACTGTCAACATCGCGTCATAGGAAGAACCTATGGGGTGAGATATTTTGGTGTAGCCCTGTGTGGGAAATATAATTTGGCATAGTAGTAAAGTACATAAAAGTAACTGAAACATAGTAGGACCAAATAAATGACATGTATTTGACCATAACGAGGCTCACCACTGTTACCGCTCTCACCTGTATTATGAATAATTGTTAGCATCATTGCTAGTAAACCTAACACAACTGACTGCACGTGTTCTGATGTTTGCCTTTCCCTCGGTGGGTGGGAGCCACAGGCACAAAGTCACTTCCAGGAAATCATTTAATGGAAAGCTTGCTATGGGCCCAAAACTTCTGCAGCATATTTCACAGTGAATGAAGGTGATATCATTGTGACCCAAGATGGCTGTGAATATACAAGCTGTAAATAAAATGAAACCTGGGGCAGAGAGCAGACAGGTTTCTGTATGAAGATGCCTTTGTCATGCACGTGCAGCCTCCTGCACAGTGCTGAGGCCCCACGGAGCCCCTTTTTCCCAGCTCTCCTCTCCTGCTCCCCCAGGGGAAGAGGTGTGGCATGAGTTATACTAAGCCCTTTAGTTCATGATGAGCCAGTCCCATATCACAATGCCCGGGCTTTCTGGACTCCAGTCCTTTGAGTGGCTCACTGAAGACCAAAGGCAGAATTTGGACTTCATTAATTGAAAGGCATCCATTTGGTAAGAGCCCAGGAGAAAATAAAATCATAAATCCAAAGTGCAAAATCATGGAGTTAGTATAGAATCTTTTCCTAATGGAAAAGGATCTCTACGGCCTCTCCTAATCCTCCGCTGGCTCAAGACGCTCTCAGGAAGTGGCTCTGTGTCAACGCTGACCCGCTTGTCATGGGCTGGCTGCCGAGCTGTTGTGGCTTCTCTCTTGCACTCTTGCTTCTGAATCTGCCCATCAGCTCCCCATCCACCTGGTACACGCACAACACAGGAAATAACAAACACATCTTTTGAGGTTGTACTTTCTGAATGCAAACTGATTTCACCTTGGGCAGACAGTTTAGATTCCATTGTTCTTGGCTCACTTTAGATTGAAAAGGTGCAGAGGACAGGGGACCCAGCCAAGCCACAAGGCCCTGTGGCCAGAAAAAGCAGCCTCTGAAGGAGCCATGCAGAGTGGGATGGAGCATTCCTGTAGACCACCTGACTACTTATTTCACACTTAGTAAATGCTGGGACCATTTTCTGTGTGGCCTCCCGGCCCTACCAGCTCTCCGTCACTATCATGTGGGTGAGGCTGTCTCCAACCGCCAGGTGCTGATCCCCGGCACTCCCTCAGGGCGGTACCTGTCGAACTTCAGGGAAATCAAAATCACCTGGAGGGTTGTTGTTTTAAAACACAGCCTATGTAGCCTGTTCCCTGAGGTCCTGAAATGAGGACCTATGAGCAGATATTTCTAACAAGTTCCCAGGTGATAGCAATGCTGCTGGTGGGCCATGGTTAGAGTAGCTCTTCTAGAAGGACCCGTGCCTCCATTATGGCATTTGTTATATTTTGCTTTTCATTATTTTATAGCAAAGACTCAGATCAATGCTGTTCAATAGAAATACAATATGAGCCACAGGTATCATTTAAATCATATAGTAGATACATTGTGGGGAAAATTGAAGTTCCTATGTCCAGGATCCTCACCTGAACCTAAACTACTCGATGATGTAACTGGTCTCCTGCTAGGCTACTGCTTCCCCACCCGTAGGCAATAAGCTATTATTGACTGAGTCACTGTATAAAGAGCTCCGTCCACTGCTCTGGGCGGAGGCAGAGACAGAGGTGAGTTACAGATCTGCAGACTGCCGGATGCAGATGTGATTCTAGCGCTTGACCCATCACCGGGAGAATAAAACTGGGTATAAACGCTTCTACCCCAAGAATATTCCATTGTCATTTCTTGATCTCACCCAATCCATAGTGAACTTGCCCAGGACTGAAACCCTCAGGCAAGACACAGATTAATGAAGAGCTGAAATTAATTTTAGTGACATTTATTTAAGCAAATACATGCAAAATATTATTTCAACATATCATCAGTACAAAAAAATATTAATGGGATATTCTACATTTTTTTCATAATAAGTCTTTAAAATTAGGTATTTTTTTTCACTTACAGAACATCTCAGTTTGAACTAACCACATTTGGAGTTCTCAGTAAGCACATGTGGCTAGTAGCTACCATGTTGGGCAGTGCAGACTTAGATAATGCTTATTGTGTTCTAAACAGTGTTATAACCCCTTATATGTTAATGCATTTAGTCCTCTCAATATTCCTATGAGGTAGATAGTATTATTAATCCCATTTTGCAAGTGAGGAAACTAAGGCAGAGAAAGCATAAGTAACTGGCCCACAGTCACTGATCTAGAAAGTTGAGGGCAGGGGTTTGAACCTTGGCGGTCTGGCTTCAGCCACATTACCACATGGCCCTTCTGCTCAGCCACAGCTCCCTGGATGGTAGGAAGGAAACATTATCTCTCTGTGTGTTCCCATACTATAAACAGTTCTTAGCTCAGATAGGACACCCATTAATGAATGCTGAATTAATTAAACGGGAGAAGAAGGTGAAGTGGTGATAAAGGATTTGTCAAACATTCAGCCAACAGGATTAGGTGCTCCATCACTGTGTGTGACTGGGTGAGAGGGAATATTTAAAGTTAAATTTGAAAATGTGTATTCTTCCAGACTAATGGAAAGACGTGGGAAATACACGATGACAAGAATAAAGGCTTATATGTGATCGTTTAGAGTGGCATTCTTGATTAGGGTGACTGGAACCAGGAAGGGGTACCCCAAAAGAGGCTACCCAGGCACAGTGAGTCTTTAAAAGGATGTTAACAGAGATAGAAGGAATATACAGGTAAGACAGGCAATATGGGTAATAATGGGTAAGATATGGGAAAGTATGACAAAAAGGGAGAATGATCATCGGCATTAACTGGATACTGTATGTTGCAGATCTGGTTCCCAGGAGGCAGACTGTGAGCTATAATTTCACATAATAGGAAGTATTTTGGAAGTGTTCCCAGAATCAACATCTTTAGGAAAGTAAGGGAAGCAGGATTGAGCAGGGGGAGAAGTTGAGCTGCAATTCAGTCACACTGAAGACCTCAGCCAGTCCTGTGGGGAACTCTGGAGCTGGGGTGGCCCTTAGGATGGCCCTTAAACACTGAGTCAAGGAGACCACGCCTTTCAGCCACACATTAACCAATCATTGGATGCAGGTTTGGAGAAAGTGAAGGTTCCTGTGGCCAGGATTCTCACCTGGCCCTGGTCAGCTTGCCCACTACACACATGTAGGCAATACGTTTTATCGACTCTATATAAAGCACTCCACCCAGTGCTCTGGGCTTCTGCATGGGTACAGGGCTGCACAGCTGCAGGAGAGCAGAGACTGGAGTGGTGGCTGCGTTGAGGACAGAGACTGAGATAGCGGTGGTAGAGAGGCCCAGAGGCAGAGACCGGCTTGCTGCATTCAGACTCGGTTTGAGTGGATCAGATTCTAGTGATTGACTTGCCACCGTGGGAATAAAGTATTCTCTTCCTAGATCTGTAGGATTCATATGCTGTGTGTTCTGGATTCGGAAAGAAATTTGGACCACATCTGGGGGTGGGGGGAGGCAGGTACACAGATGTATGTGCCTTGGGTACCTGAGTTGTTAGGAGTTGTGGCTAGAATAGGAATGAGCAGCTATGCGGGTCTCAGTGGCACGGAACCACCTCCCCTCTTCCCCTGCCTAGGAGGTGGGGGCAGCTGCTACCACTAAGAGGGCAGCTACAAAAGAAACACTCTCAGCTGGGCTGCGGGGTGGTCCCCACACTACCCAGGCTCAGCCTGAAGATTAAAGCCTTTCAGGGGTGTGCTTCAGTTTTGATCCTGATCTTATTTTCTTGGATTCATGCCAGAGGCAGAGTTTAGCTGTGTGCCTGGAGTGGAGCTGGACCAGAGCAAGACAAACCTCAAGAGCCAGACTCAGCATGGTCTTGTGCTTGTCATCTCTAAGGCCTGCTGAAGCTAGCAGTCCTTTGACTAGGTGGTGAGCTTGCTGGGAACAGAAGTAACCAAGCACTACCACTAAAGGGATTTTGCAGCTGGCTTTGTCCACAGCTAAAAATAGAAAAAGTAGAGTAGAGGAAAACACAAATATATGTGCATCTTGGCTCCCTCTTGAATGTGTGACCTCAAATAAATCTTTTAATCTCTCTGAACCTCAGTTTTAGGGAATGAGACTCCACTTCATAGTTTTTATTATGGTATTAAATCAGTTTGTGGAGTAAAATACGTGCAAATGCAATAGATGCTTAATAAATGTGTGCTTTCATTCTGAACATTAGCACACTGTAAAGTATATAAAGTGTGCTAAAGTATTTCCCACTCATGGATAGATTCTGAAAAAATCCTTTTCAGAATTTGCCAGAAGTTTTTCTGTCAGTATGGATTTGGTACCCATGATGGGAGTGAGGTTAACAGCAGCCATCTCTGTGGCTGAGATCAGGATGCCAATTTACCTGGGAAGCACAAAGCCACAGTAAGCTTAGCCCTCAATGAATGTTTGTTGAATGTGTGAATGAAGAAATGAACAAATGAACAAATGATGGAATGGTAGTAAGAGGACTTAGGCTTCCTCTTCCAGGAAGCTTCCCTGGGTTTGTCTGGCTTTCATGGGTTCCCTGGCAAACTGCTGCCCATAAAATCTGCACCGCCCCCTTGTTCCGTGTGTGTGCTTGTTTCCTCGGCTTGGTTTGAAAAAGATGACTTCATTAGTTTTTCCTCCAGAAGGCTACCTCCAAGTCCACACTGAATTAGTCAGACACCTAAATCCATAGATTTATACCCCAAAAGAGAATAATAAAGAGGTGGTAGGTGGAATCCTTTATAACCATACAGGGTGTATGTTAAGATTTGTTCTTTTGTACCTCATAGGGTTTTGTGAAGACTGAGTAAGATGATATATAAAAATTAATTAATAGAGCACCTGGCACATAGTAGGTGCTCAATAAGTGGAAATTTTAAACTAGTGATAGTATTAGTATCCGTATTAAGGAGAAGGGGCAAGGGAGGAGGAAAGCTTTAATCCCCAAGCACGCACAGCCTGGAGGGCTGAGTTTCAGATTCAATTGTGAAATCTAGCTCATGCCTATGACCTAAATTATACCTTGGAGTATGGGCATCCTGCCTTGAAATGGGAAATTAGGCAGTTTCACAAGGATGCACAGCTGTGTTGCCCGAGCCATTTTATTCCAGGCAAACTGGAACGGGCGGTAAGTCTTTGGCAGCTGAGGAGAGCAGTGCCAGACAGCCCGCAGACGGCCCCACCGGGGGGCCAGGCGAGGATGCCAGGCAGCCCGCAGACGGCCCCGACGGGGGGCCAGGCGAGGATGCCAGGCAGCCTTGCCCAGCACTCCAGGAGAAGTGGAGTGGGCCAGCGGTGCCCCAGAGAGAGCAGACACCCTTCTTTGACATCAGCCCCCACCCTGCCCACCCCCGGGCTCCAGACACTGTCACTGTCCCCGCTAGCCTCCTCACAAAGGAGCTTGCCAAGGAGGAGGGGCTGCCGAGCGATGACACTTCAGACTGTCAGCAAGCCCAGGATGTCCCGTCCAAAGCCCCCATGCTCTGTTCTGGTAACTGACTCCAGGCGTGACCAGGCCAGGACTTTATGTCTTCTCTTCTGCTTCTGGCTTTTGAGAATGTGAAGCTAAGGGTGGACAGATGCTGGTGTGCTCAAATCAGGAACCTCAGCCTCTTTGGGCAGGTCCAAGGGGTTCCTCAGAAGTCCTATGTCTTGCCGGTGGGTTTCATCCCTGGGCAAGGTCACTATGTATTCAGTGGGACCGAGGAATGACAATGGAACATTCTTGGGGTAAAAGAGTTTATTACCCGGCTTTGTTCTCCACTCAATAGGTCCAGCACTAGAATTACATCTGCATCCAGCAGCCTGCAGGTCTATAATCCTCCTTCATCTCTGCCTCCAGACTCTCTGTCCCCGCAGCCATGCAGCCCAGAGCACTGGGCGGAGCTCTTCATACACGTTGTGCACACGTGTGCAGGGAGCTAGCCACCAGGGCCAGGTGAGGATCCTGGTCATAGGAACCTTCACTTTCTTCACATCCTAAAGGTCCTATTCTCACTGAGGAGCCTCCTGGACCAGACCCCAAGCTGCAGGACTTCAGGCTCTGGGGGGGGGGGTCGTTTTTATTGGGTTAACAGGAGCCAAGCACCTGGCGAGACCCTGGGCTTCTCTAGGGCATGCTGAGGCCCTTCACAGGGCTGCCCTATCGGCTGCCCGACAGTAAGTCCTCCTGTGTGTCCTGCTTCCTGCCTGCTCTCATAAAAACCTTCCAAGAGAATACGCCTTGAACTAGGAAGCCAAAGCTGAGGCTTGTCTCTGTAAAACCCAGATCTCACCCAACCCTTTAGAACTTTGGAAAGAAATGAAGGCTGATTTGCAGAGGTAATCAGGAATGGAACTGCAGTGATGGGCACAGATGTGGGACGGATCTGCAGGAAGTGGGTTCCAGCTCCACTTCCCCGGCCTCATTCTGGCTTATGGGATGTGTGTTCATTTGAACCAGTTAATGTTAACCACGGAGACAAAGTAAACACACACACACACACACATGCAGCCTGAACTGCCACATCACAGGACTCACATCATTTATTGCTTCCTTTTGTTGACATTGTCATTAAAGAAATAAGCTTCTATGATTTTGTGGTCAACATTCAGCTACAAATAAATGTATGAAGTCAGTTATTCTTCCATTCTCATGTTTTTCAGAAAACGCTGTTTCTTGTATGGGTCAGTGAACTGGGTTCTAGGGCTCCAGATGTCCGCAAAGCCCTCTGACAGCTTTCAGTTCAGACAGAGAAACCTATAGCGAAGACACTGGCCATTTCCATTCAGGGAGATGGGGGCTAGAGTAAAGGTTAGTCTTAGAAGTTACAGGCACGCGAGGAGGGACTCCTAACAAACAACTAATTTGCCGAAGGTCTCGCAACTAGGAGGTTACAGAGCCAGAGTCGAAACTAAATGGCGCTGACCCCAGGCCCATGCCTTCCCTCCATACCCCGACTGAAGGGCTGTGTGGGGAGGAGGGCCACGGTGTGAACGGGAACAGAGTGCCCTGGGAGCGCTGCTCAGGAAGCCACCATTTCTGTCCAGAAAAATGGAAGGACCTTGAGCTTGTCAAGACAAGGCAACAGTGAGGTCGGGTCTTTAGAGATGGTACATCATCATCTAGCAGGAAAGGGCCATGGGCAGAAATCTTTGTGAGGATGGAGGTATCCTTAGATGCAGCAGCTTAGATGGGGTCTCTGCTTAAGGAGCAGGGCAGTCTAGCCCCACGTTGATTATGTATAAGCTGTGATTTCGTGCAGCCTGCTCCCTGGTTCAAGAAAGTTGTGACTGTTACATTACGTGGGTGGCCCTGACCCCTCAGCTGGAATTTGAACAGGTTTAAAAACTGTGTTCAGACTATTAGTCTCCCTGACCATTTCACCTCCACTCTTCACACTTTAAATACAAATATTTTATAAGGTGAGAATCAGAGGGAATAAAGATAGATGTGGCAGTAGTCATGGAACCTTTCTTCCCATTCTCTTCCTCTAAGTAGGCTCCACAGCATATCAGAAGCTAGGTTAGATCAGAATCTACCCACTAAGTTAGGCTAGACCTGAGAAGCCAGAGCCAGTATTAGGGCCGGGAGGGCTCAGTCCCTCGGCCCCGCCCCCTGCCCTGCCTGCATGCCCCCATCTGGGGACGCATGACCTCACACCAGGGTCGCTTGGAAAGTTGCCTGCAAACCTCCCTCCATCTGTATCTCCTAGGATCCACCCCATGGGCTGTCCCTCACAATGTCCCTTGTGTCTGACCTTAATGGAACATTTTTTAAAATAGCTTTTAAATTTTAGAATAGTTTTAAACTCACAGAAAAGTTGCAAGGGTTCCTGTATACCCTGCATGCAGTTTTCTGTTATTAACATCTTACATTACTATAGTACGTCTGTCACAGTTAGGGAAACAATATTGACACATCATTATTAATTAAAGTCCACACTTCAGGTTTCCTTCATGTTTCCCTAACGTCCTTTTTCGGTTCCAGGATGCTGTCCGGGGCGCCGCATCGCACTTAGTTGTCATGTCCCCTTCAGCGCTGTTGTCTGTGACAGTTTCCCAGACTTACCTTGTTTTGATGACCTTGACAGTGTGGGGACTGGTAGATATTTTGTAAAATATCCCTCAGTTGGGATTTTTCAGATGTTTTCTTTATGACTAGACTGGAATTACAGATCTGGGGAAGGGGAACTGCAGAGGTAAATTTGTCTTTACAACGAGGGCACTTACTATCACCATGACTTTATCGTTGTTGGGTTCTCTACTGTAAAGCACGGAAAATTTTTTATGAGCCTTTTTCTTTTAGTTTGGGAAAATACAAGGCAGTCCGAACTGGTGCATTGTGCCCTTTCCCATGATGTCAACAAGATATTCCCTGAATATTAATGATCCTGTTATTTTATTAGAAGCTGAGTTGACCTTTTCATCCATCTAATTCTGACTCTCATTTTTGTTTGGGGAAAGTTTTGAGAGAACACCTTTGGTGTGTGGACTTGTGCCCTCTCATAGCTTTCTTCCCTTCCAGAACGGCAGCTCCTTGAAGGAAATGGTCATACCTCACTATGTGGCAGACATACTAGCCTCCACTGCACTCCATCTGTCCCCCAAGACTGCAAAGTGCATGTGGGCCAGGAAGCTTCTCAGCACTCTTAATACGTGTCTGTTCCTTTTTTCCTTTTAGGGAACTTGTAACTGTAGGTCAAAGAAATCATGTTGCTATAGAAAGAGGCCAGAATTGAGATGTTTCCCTTACCTTGAGTCTGGGAAAGAGAGGAGGAAAGTAAGGGTCCCCAAGTCAAAATCAGCCTGCTGAGATCCAGCACTAAAAAACTCTCATGTTTAAATCCAAAATGGTCCCTGGGAGAGTTTTAATTTCACTTCTAATAGATGGTATTCCAGTTGCAGCTGCTCCCTAACAAACCACCCCAAAACTTAGTGCCTTAAAACAATGTGTCTTGCCAAAGGGTTTCAGCCCCAGGCAAGTTCGCTATGGATTCAATGTGACCAAAGAAATTGACAGCAAAACTGTTCTTGGGGTGAAAGGGTTATACCCAACTTTATTTCCAGGTGGCAGGTCAGTCACTAAAATCCCATTCATTCAGAGCAAGTCTGCATGCAGCAAGCTGGCCTCTGCCTCTGGGCTCCTCTGTCTGCACAGTCGTCCTGCACAGCCGTCCTCTGGGCCTCTGCTCTGCTCTCCTGCAGCCTTGCAGCCATACCACCATATCACGCCCAGAGCACTGGGCAGAGCTCTTTATATAGAGTCAACAGCCACGTATTGCCCACAGGTGTGCAGTGAGCTAGTCAACCAGGGCCAGGTGAGAATCCTGGCCACAGGAACTCTCATTTTATCCACCCAAGGGTAATCATTCATCTCACCCCACCTCTGTAGTTCGGGCAGGATCACTAGTCTCTGCCCACCAAGACTCAGCAGGCAGAGCCTGGCGGGCTGGAAGGTCCACTCTCAGGATAGCTTCCTCCCGCAGCTAGCAAGCTGGGGCTGGTGTCAGCTGAGAGCTCAGCTGGGACCTAGGGCCAGGGGCCTCAATTCCTTCCCATGGGCCCTTCAGTGGGCTACTTGGGCCTCCTCACGGCATGGTGGCGGGCCTCGGAGAGTGAGCAGGCAAGTGTAAGAACTAGGAAGAAGCCACACCACCTTTCATGGCCTGGTCTCAGGAGTCAGGAAGCCTCACTTCTGCCACAGTCATGAACTCACCACATTCAAGGGGATGGAACAGACAGACCTCACCTCTCAGTAGGAGTGCCAAAGTCACATTCAGCAAGAATAAGTGGGTTGGGATGTTATTGCAGTGGCTTTAGAAAATACAGTCTGCCACAGCTGGCTAGTGAGTATTTTAGGAGGGTTTCTTATTCCCCAGTAAATATTTATTATAGCCAGGTGCTAGACTGGCTGTGGGGATATAACACTGCACCAGACACAGTCTCTGCCCTCTGGCAGCTTAGGACTCAGACAGAGAAATGTACAGAGAAGATACTAGCCATTTCCATTCGGGAAGATGGGGGCTAGAGTGAGAGTTAGGCTTAGAAGTTACAGGCACGTGAGGAGGGACTCCTCTAACAAAGTCTTCAAGGCCCAGGAGGATTCTAGATGGAAAATGACCCAAGTGGAACTGAATGTCTATGACTAAGAAGCTAAAGCTGAAGAGAAAAGGCAGGATAGTCACCCCAAATGTTGCTGCCTTTGGGGAATGTTTAATTTTTTAATGTGATCATCACAGCTGTTACTATTGTTATGTCATTGCTTGTCTTCATAAAGCATTCTTTTGCTCACATAGGACATTTTCCTGAAACAAAAATCTCTCAGTCCCTGGCGTTTCCAGCAGCCAAGGTCAGAGACACCTGGGTTAAAATCCTGGTCCTGCTACATGGTAGCTGTTTGACCTTAGAGAAGTGACTAAGCCATTTGTTAGCATGGAGAAGATGGGAGGCTTCAGGCTGTGTGGGTGTGCACGTGTGTGTGTGTATGCATGCTTGTGTGCTCACACGTGCATGTAATTCTATGTTAGGAAGCCATGGTCTGTCAGTCTCCCAGAACTTCAGCACGAGGTGACTTCATGAGACCACAGGTGTGTCTGGGTACCCAGGCTCCACTGTATATGGTTTTCTTGCTTGCACATACAGATTGTCCCTCTGGGAAATAATTCCCATGGACCTCATCAGTCCCACTGTGAAATCCAGATATTTCTGGATCCCACAAGGTAATGGCCTCAGGTAGCTTTAAGCACTAAGCAGAACCTTCTGTCCTTTAGCCCTGTAATTGGAGGCATGTCCCCAGCAGGACCTGATGGAAGGGAACATTTGGAACGTGGCTGCCTGGAAAGAGGGCAGCAGCAAAGATTTGCACCCAGAACTCCCCAGCTTCATAAAGAAGCCAAGGCCACAGGCATGAGTTACTCTTAAGAGCAGCTGTGTGCCCATTCACTTCTGAGGGAGACCACACGCTGAGGAATGAGGAGTTCATGTTTGATCTTTAGAATAAAAGGGAACAATTGATGTTCAGAGGATGGCCCACACTAGCATACTGGGCCCCAGTGATGTAAAGAGAGCGCTGTGGGTGTGGAGCACAGGCAGGGTAGGCGGGCAGGGAGCGGCCCTAATGCTGTGCAGCTGTGGGGCCTGAGGTAGGTATTTCCCTTCGGTGGGCCTCAGCCTTCTCATCTGTCAGGTGAAGGAGTCAAACACCAGAGTGTCCTAACCGCCCTGCCAATTAAAAGACAGTAATCCTGAAATTAGAAAAGGCAAGATGGTATGTTATTGCCCCTGTGAAAATCAGACTCCCGATGGTCAGACCTGGTATGCTCTGGACATTGCTTCTTTTTGCTGTTGAAATACCAGATGCAGAAGCTAAATCCCCAGTGTCCCAGTTATCCATTGCTGCAAAACAAACCACCCCAAAACAGTGGCTTAAAGCACAAACAATCATTTACTTCGTTCGTGAGTGGTAAAGGTTGCCTGGGCTCAGCTGGGCGGCTCTCTCCCGGGGACTCTTCCGTGGTTGCAGTCCTGCCATGGCTGGGCCAGGTCATCTCCAAGGCCTCACTCTCATGCCAGATGCCTGGCTGGGGCTGGAACAGCTGGGGCTCCTCAGGTCTTCCTCTCGCTCTCCGTGTGGTCTCTCCCCATGGTGACCACATGGCCACTGGATACCCACACGGGGCTGAATCCCCAGGAGGAAGCTGCAGAAGCTGTGTGACCTTTTCTGCCCTGGCCTGGAAGTCATGTAGTGTCACTTCTGGCCCATTCTGTTCCTCAAGGAGGTCACAGAGGCCCCCCAGGCCCGAGGGGAGAAGAAGAGACTCTGCCTGGTGGGAAGAGTGTCGGAGAACTTGCAGACGCAGTTGTCAGTCACACCAAGCATCAGTGCCCTCTGAGTGTTAAGGGATGGCTTAGGGACTTCTCAGACCCCTGTGATTCTGGCGCAAGGGTTTCAAGGCAATGGAGAAAATATTTGGCAGCAGAAACCTACTTTAATGGGGAAGAAACCCTTTTCAGAAGAAGATATTTAAAATTACAAGGAAAATGAGATAGAGTTCTGTTCATATTAAGTAAAAATTTATCCATGTAACAAATACGTAACAAATACGTCTTGTGTGAGTGTAAGCAATATTAAGAGAAAAAGTATGCAATTAATTAATTAAGCAAACAACAGTATACATGAGATGCCAGGACTGGGAAAGAGGAGAGAATTAAGACAGGGATTTCCAGCCCTTTTATTGTACTACCACAAGATCCCCACCCAACCACACCCCATTACTTGCAAAATAAAGTTAATTCACTGGCCTGTTAAGAGAACACCAAATGGGTGTCATATGGAGCCCTAAAAGGGAAGGAGAAGTAAACAGGAAGAAAGGAAAAAGTCAAAGACCAATAATAGAAAATCAATTCCCAAAAATTGTGGGCCGTTGCTTTGAAGATATAGAGCAGCCAGGGAAGGTGAGGGGCGGCCTGATCTGCGAGGGAAAGTGGCTGGCAGTGTCAGGCACTGGAGCCCAGCTGCCAGGGTCAAGCCAGAGCTGTGTGAGCGGAGGCACGCTCCTGACCTGTCTGTGCTGCGCTCCCTCAGTTACAGCAGGGAGCTAATGACAATACAAGCCTTGCGGGGTTGTGATGAGGGCTACCTGTGTCCAGGAGGATTTAGCCCTGAGGGGAGTGTGGTCTTCAGGAAGCATTCGGTCGTGTTAGCCACTTTTCTCTCCACCAATCCCCTCCTTGCCTGGGCCAGATGTCAATGTCATGCCCAGTGTGGACTGTAGGCAGCCATTCTGTCCTGCCAGTGGGTTTATGGGTTTCAGCCCCCAACAAGTTCACTATGGATTTAATGCGACCAAAGAAATGACAGTAGAACGTTTCTTTGGGGTGAAAGGGTTTATTACCCGGCTTGTTCTCCCGGCGGTAGGTCGAGCACTAGCATCTCTGCCTCCGCCCAGAGCACTGGGCCGAGCTCTCTATATAGCACAATAATAGCTTATTGCCTAAAGGTGTGGAAGTCGTAGCCCAGCAACAGGCCAGTTACATCATCAGGTGGTTTAAGTTCAGTGAGGATCCTGGCCATAGGAACCCCAACTGCCCCACACAACCAAATAACTAGGAGGAGGGTCTTTCCTTCCTTTGGGTTCTGGGATCATGCAGGCATTGGAATCTAAGGAGGAGGAGGCCTCCCTGCAACATCTGGACACCTAGCAATCTGGGTTTTCAACCCCAACACTCATCCTTAATCTGACACACTAAAAATAAGTTCCACATTTAAAGCATGTCAAGCTTAATTTTAGTTTTAGTCTCTCTTACATATTTGGAATTAGAGCCTCCAGAGGCCATTATGCAGATCTATGCAAATTAGATGCAAAGAAGCAGTAGCCCCAGATTGTGGGGAGGGGAGTGAGCAGGCCAGCAGCACAAAGGGCCTTGAGTGAAAATTTGCATCCTTTAGGGGATCCCAGGATGAAGGCCTGCTTGCACAGTTATTGTGACAGTGTGTGTCCCTTGCATTCAGTTGTTAACCTTTTGTGCCAAGGAGGACAGTACCCTTGTCTGATTTCTACAGCGAAGGTGACAGGTTTAATGGGTTGGTGCAATGCTGTAGCAGTTTTTATGATACAAATGAAAAGTTGTTTTGAAGTACTGGCTGTGATCCTGGCTATGTCCTCAACCAGCTGTGTGTTCTCGGCCAAGTCACGTCACCCCTTCCATTACCCCTCACGTGAAATGAGGGCACTGGATTGACTTACCTGGAGAGCCCCTCTCACGGTGGCGGCTAAATGTCTTCCTCCAGGTGAAAACCCTTTGCCCACTCCAATCATTGTACCAAATGTTTACTCAGAAGTCCAAAGAAGAAAGGGCTGAGAGGTGCTTTAAAAGTCCTTCCAGAGGGAAAAATAACTTTGGGGGAGGCTAGCAACCAAAGAAAAGAAAGGCAGCCCTGGTAGAGGCAGCCAGACATCCTCACACTCTGTGTTCTATAGCAGGGTTTGTGGTCACAGGCTAGCCAGCTGGGAGGACTTTAGCCCCTGGCTGTGCCCAGCAGGAAGTCAGGAGACTTCCTTTCCCTAAGTATTTTAAAGAGCAGATGCGTGAGCTCTGCCTTTGGAGCTGCAAGAGCTGTTCTGAAACAAGCCCTTCTCCCACTCCCCGGCCTGCCGCTGGGGCGGGTCGCAGTCTCTCCGAAGACTCTGTGCTGCCCTTTTGATCCTGTGGCCTTGCTCTCTGATCTGATTGCAACGGGCACCTCTGGTGCTCCACCCCAGGAATCCTCTGGGCCCTGCATTCTAACTCCAGCTGTCACAGCAACCACCAGCTGGGCACATGCGCAGCCTGACAGCCCTACTGCCCAGGGCTGCTCTGCCGCAACACCAGGGCCACGGGCCTCGCGCAGGTGCCGAGGGAAGTTCAGTGGGACAGGCGTCAGGGAGCAGCCCTGGGCCAGGGTGCGGGGCTGCTGGTAAGTAGATGCTGTTCTCACACCAACAACGTGAGGTGCCGTCTGCTCCACTCCTCAGAGGTCCACAGCGAATTTCAGTTGCCCACTCTTATCAGCTCATAACCTGCCCTCTAATTGATTTTCCCTGTTCCACTCATCTCAGACCCCATGGCTGTCCACTCAGATCACTTCTCAAAATAGACTACCTACACACAGGCCTTAGTATCTGCCTCTCCTTTCCCTGGAAGAATCTGTAATGTTAAGACCCTGGTCTGAGCTCAGGCTGCCATAACAAAGTTATGGCACCACAGACTGGGGAGGAAAGAACAGAAGGTTATTCTCTCACAGCTCTGGAGGCTGGAAGTCCAAGATCCAGGTTCTGGCAGGACTGGTTTCTCCTGAGGCCTTTCTGCTCGGCTTGCAGACAGCTGACTTCCGGCTGTGTCCTCTGGCTTCCCTCTGTGCACGAGCGCCCCTGGGGTCTCTCTGTGTGTCCTAATCTCCTCTTCTTATAAAGACACCAGTCATGTTGAATTAGGGCCCACCCTAATGGCCTCATTTTAACTTAATCACCTCTTTAAAGGCCCTATCTCAAATACAGTCACATTCTTAGGCGCAGGGGCCTAGGGCTTCAACATATGAATTTGGGGGTCAGTCTATAACAGCACCTGTACTGGACCAGTGCACTCATGAGCCAAACAGAGGCTTGTTAGAGGATGTCCCTCAAAACATCAGAGGCCACGACCACCAGCCCTAAGAAGAGATTGTCCCTGTGGTGTTAAATTGCAACAGAGGCCTTGGAAGAATGCCTGAACCTGTAGAGCACAGCGGCACATTGCCTGCTCTGTGGGCGCAGCATCCCTCCTCTTCCTCTTCCTTCTGCATCATTGATGGTGGTTGATGAGGAAAAGCATATTTTGGATACAGCCCAGGTTTTATATTTCTGCTACTGTGGGTCTTTGAACATGTTACTTAATCTCTCTGAGCTCCAGTTTCTTACCCCACTGCATGGTTGTGATGACTGAATCAAGCGTGAAAGGCTGGGCCAGAGCCAATGCTCAGTAACAGTCGTTAGGTCTGACTTGAATAAATAGAGCACACTGTTGATGTATGATCTAGATCACAAATAAAAGTTTAGAAAAATAGGTTGCTTAGGGCAAAGCATTGATCGTAGGGATCGTGGTCTCTGCCATCTCTGTTCTGTCTATAGTCCCCCAGGCTGCCTCCACCCACTAGTTTACAAGTGCTGCATGCTGGAGGTGGTGATCCCCAGCCTTGTTTCAGACGCATTCCGGGAGACAATCTGCTTCCAGAAGCTCACCAGGGCCCTTGCCTCCCCTGTCAGCAGCTTCACTGACTGGCCCAGACACTTTGGAATCACCGCCAGGGGCCCTGCTTTGGAATCTGGTCGGGGAGGGAGACTCCCAGAGAGTCATCAGGTAGAGACAGGTCGCTACTATTGTCTGGGTGGTTAGCAGGGCTGAAGGAAGGGCATGAGAGTGACCAAGACAGGCTTCAGATGAACAAGGAGTTCAGAGGTCAGAGTCAGGCCTGAGAGGTCTGTCAGGCCATCCTTAGCAGTGGAGACCAGGTCCTCCCAGCCCATGTGTTAAACAGGGCTGGCCAGGCTTCCAGTCTATAATCTGAATAGATCCTATGTCTCACATTTATATGAGGTATTATTTTTAAAGATAGGCACATGCTGTTGCGATTAACCCATATTTGGAAGAATTTTTAAATGTATAGGTTTTTGTCCTTATGCATTTTCTTGATGAACCAAAAACATACACAACTGACCATTGTGCAAAATCCACGCTTTTCTTCTAATGCATAAAAGGGCTCCTCCTCCTCAAAAGGCTGGGACATCACCAGTGATTTTCCACAAAGTTCAGCCATGTGGGCACCATGAGAAAAGCAGGCACCACTGACAACCCCCATAAAGCCAGCTGGCATTGTGGAGCACACCTTCTCTTCCAGGCCGTGCTAAGTGCCTTATGGGCACCAATCTGGTTCCCCTCTGGAGCCCTGTCCCCTCCTGCCCGTCGCTCTCCAGTAGCACTGAGACATCTCTGCCTTGTTTGAGTATTACTGTGGATCTGTGCCAGCTCACCCAGGCCAGAGACTGGCCTGTTCGTTTTTGGGTTCTCCAGGGTTGGGGAGAGGGTAGACCCTCCTTGATCGTTTGGTGAGTGGGCCTGAATGAACAGAGGTTGTCCATTTGTGCCTGTGTCTAGTTCATAAGTGGAAGATTCAGAAAGGGCATGGGCGTTGGTCAGCTTGGCCCACCTAAGCCTTTCTCGTTTGACTCAGGGCGGTGCACACAGAGCTGCCGGCTGCCCTGTGGTCCAGCTGCCCTTGGCCACTCCCTGGCTGCAGAGGGGCAGCAGGCCCCCAGAGGCCACGAGCTTTCTTCCCAGGCCCAGCCCTAGCCGGTTCAGTTGGCTCTGCTCCCCCGGGGCTGGGGCCTCTCCCCGGCAGTGCTGGGCGGGACCTCGTGATTCTGAGTCTGATGAGCGTCGAGGGGGCAGCGGGCGCCTCAGGAATGCTCCTGGTGCTTGCTTTGCGTCCCCAGGGCTCTGCGGTTTCACGGGCAAGGAGATCCTGGCTCCGTGCTGTTCCTCAGGCATGTCAGCCCTTCTCTCTGTCTCCCTCTCAAGGCTTCCTCCTGACCTTGGCGCTGACCAAAGCCCTGGCACTTGCCGCCTCGGAACCATCTCCCAGAAAATCTCTTCAGGTCCTCCCCTCGGGCACCCCCCCAGGCACCATGGCGACAGCACCGCTCGGCTCTGCCAGACGCTCATCCGTGGGGACACCGAGCTCCCACCCCAGTGGATCCTCCCCACAGGCAGCAGCGCCCACAATAACACCCCATCCAGATGGACGCCCTCCTACGCACAGAGTCTCCACTATCATGGCGACCGAAGCCGCCCCCCGTTCTGAAGGCCCCCTGACCACAGGGCCGCTTCCTGCTTCCATGGCACCCACATCTGCCCACGCAGAGGACCGTCCCCCAGGGGAGCCTGTGCCCCCCGTCCTGGTGACAAAGCCAGCAGGAGCCAGCAGCCGCACCACCACAACGCCCGCCCGGGCTACCACACGCAGGCCCCCGCGGCCCCCAGGCTCTTCCCGAAAGGGGGCCGGCAGTTCGTCTCGCTCTGTCCTGCCTGTACCCAGTGGCCACTCTGGGAGGAAGGAAGGCCAGCGGGGACGAAATCAGAGCTCCACACATCTGGGGCAGAAACGGCCCCTGGGGAAAATCTTTCAGATCTACAAAGGCAACTTCACAGGGTCTGTGGAGCCCGACCCCTCCACCCTCACCCCCAGGAATCCTCTCTGGGATTATGCCTCCTCGCCAGAGCCCCAGGCAGTGGCTGCAACCACGGCACCCAGTAGGACCTCGTGGGCACCACCCTCCACCACCCTGGTGCCCACGGAGGACACACCAGGCCTTAGCGGAGCAGACCAGGGGGGCAGGTCCCCCTTCACCAGCCAAGGAGGGGAGCTGGATGCCACAGCAGCCTCAGGTGCCCCTGCCAACCCACACCCTGCCCCAGTGCCTTCTCAGTACCCCCGCGGTGACCTGCAGGATGGCCCCAGCCACACTGACTCCTGGCTTAATGTCACTCTTGCCACCAACAGACCTCCATCTGCCAGCTCTGGGGTCTTTCCAGGCACCACGGGGCCCCCCCAGGCTGCCTTCGGTGCCGGTGTCTCAGCCCCTTCTGAGGGGCTTCCTCAGGGACCTTCCTCAACCCCGCCTACCCCAGCCCTTCCCCCTGGGATCTCAGAAAGCACTGTTTCCCCAGCCGAGGGGGAGGCTACGGCCACCCCCACCATGACCAACAGGGTGTCCAGTCCCCTCTCCACAGTGGTGTCCACAGCCACAGGAAACTTCCTCAACCGCCTGGTCCCTGCTGGGACCTGGAAGCCTGGGACAGCAGGGAACATCTCCCATGTGGCCGAAGGGGACAAACCCCAGCACAGGGCCACCATCTGCCTGAGCAAGATGGACATCGCCTGGGTGATCCTGGCCGTCAGCGTGCCCATCTCCTCCTGCTGTAAGTGTCTCGCCCTCCCCGCGCCTCCCTCCCTTCTGTCTCTCCTTCTCCCACATCAACTTGTCCCTCCCCAGAATCCCTTTGTCCTGGAGTTGGGCATTTCTCACCCAGTGGGCTGCAAAACTTCCCAGAATCCCAGGCAACACAGGGGCAGTTCAGAAGCACGGGTTAGCCCTAACGCCAGGCCTTGGCTGTGCCGGGCCGGGGTTCAGATGCCCACTGACCAGACAGACACAACTCCCAGGAGCTAGGGGGCCCCACAGGTAGTGCAACTCTGTATTGTGCCGAAGGAAACACCACGCTAGAGAGGTGCCGTGGCTCACCCAGGGTCCCCGAGTCAGTAAGAGGCCCGGCCAGGATGAGCGCCCACATCCCCGTCTACTATCCCAGGACTCTTGTCATGACGCCTTGCTGCCGCCCTCCCCGCCAGGGCAGCCTGCTAAAGCCTGTAGCGACACGGCACCCAGACACCTCAGGTGAAAGGTGGCGCTTCCAAATTCCCAGCCTCCCAGTAACAGCGCCCCTCGCGTGCCCTCCTCCTCCGCTCCCGCCCGCCTCACTGCCTCTCCTCTCCTCACCTCTTCTCCTTCTCTGTCTCTCTTCTCCCAAGGAAAGAGGAGGAGGCAAAGGTTTGGCAGGGAGTTCTGTCAGCCTCGGCAAAAAACGTTTTCGTAGCTAAACTGAGCTTGAGAGTTACGTGTGGATTCGGCTTCGGGTCCCTCCTCCCCAGGTTTTATCCGTCCACGGGTGCTGAGCTGCAGGCGGTGCAGGCCCGCCGTCGGGTCCGGCTGCCACTGGTGCTGCTGGACAGGGGCTGTCCCTAGGCGCCCACCCCCAGCTGCTGCCTGGCAGGAGGCTTCCTCCCTGATGTCTCCACAAAGAACCACTGTGGTCGCTCAGAACCTCCGGGCTTCCTTTATGTCTTTCCACGCACTTGAGCCTAGATCCTTAGAGTTTCTCTGACAACCTCAAGGGGCTCCTTCCAAGTCTCAGCCCACCCCACCCAACGGACTGAGCATCTGGCCTCCCCCGGAGCCCCGCCAGGGGTGAGAACCTCCTGCGCCCCTCCACCACTGGACGGCCCGTCCTCCCTTGGCCCCCCCATAAGACGTTGTCACCCAGTTCCCTTGGGGACCTGCGTTTACCTCCTTGTCACGTCCTCTATGGCCCTAAGCCATGCCCTCTGCCTCCACACAGAAACAGTCCATCTACCAACCCCAGCAACATTGGAACAGCTCTTCTCTTTCCAAGCCACCCACTGTTCCTTCAAGTCTCTTCAAAGAGCCGCACTTCGCCGGCCCTGCCCCACACTGCACCAGCCCCTCCGAGTGGCCTTCAGGTCACCCCAGCTTCCCCAGAAGGGAGCAGAGCATCGCGCATGCCCGGCCAGGGCACAGGAGAATGGGTGGTGGTTCCTCTGTTCTGGACGCTGTAGTCACATCCATGCAGCCCACGCTGGCGTCAGCTCTGTTGGTTATACCGGCTGTCGTGTCACACCACAGGCTCACCCTGAGGCCAAAAGGAGTCAGCCCCAGGAGCTTCTCACAGAGAAGGCGGTCCAGCCAGACCTCCCAGGCTTTCCTCGTGCCCTGGGTCATCTGAACGAGATAGTGAAGGAGGAGTATGCCCTTAGCACGAACACAGTTCATGCTTGGCATCGTACGCCAACAAGACCTTTTTAAATCTAGATTCTGGATTCTCTCCAGGAGCCACTCTCCCAGTTCTCTGTCTCCTTCTAGTTGACAAGCAAACTTCCCATGTCAGAAGTGGGCAGGCTGCTTCTGCTCTCAGACCAATTCAAGACAAGTAGAAGTGTTTGCAGGTTGCATATTTCATTCCTTCATTAGTGGCTCTATTGACTCTTACAGAAATACACATGTATTCTTAAAACTGATTTCCCACTTCTAAAACAGGAGAATGGTGATAAGAAAATGTAGCAGTATTAGTCAGTAAATTATTAATAATGGTCATATTTGAGAAGTGACCGCATTACAGACAGCTTTCTAATTTTCCATTCTTCACATGTGTCTAGAGGCTCTAGTTTACAAAGTGAGTTCCCTTTTTTTTTTTAATCAACCCATCCTTAAATCAGACTGGCCAGAGAAATACAATAAAAATACAAACAAGCAAACAGTGAACATGGAACGCACCGTACAGGTGGGGAGTAAGCCTCCAGATGAAGCAGTCACACCGGAGTCCTGGTCACACACGTCCGTCAGCCCAGATCTTGCGGCTCTTTGTCTGATTCCACACAGTATTTTGCTTATGCCCTTTGTGGCCAGGCATGATGCCAAGCACTAGGGAACTGGGGTGTGTGACGTGGCTCCCTTTCCAGCTCCCAGAGCCTTCTTCCTGCCAGGGCCGCCCCTTTCCCTGGGCTGGGCAGCACAGAGATCTAGCCTTTGCCCCCACAGGCCACATCCCCCTGGGTTTTACAATTCTAAAAAGACTTCTCCAGCCTTTTTGCCAGGTGTGAGTTTGAAATTAGATCAGATCTTACTGCAAAGCCAGAATACCCATGGGCTGCCTAAACCATGCATAATAATATGAGCCGAGACAGAGGGAAGGACGCCGCTTGGAACTGTACCTAGAGAACGCTTCGGGCGTGCTGAAGGGAGCCTTCAGGTGGGAGGCAGAACATACGACTTGGTAAAGGAAGATACGAACCTCTGTTCAAAGTGGAATCTTGTAGCCCCGTGGAGTTGCAGACCCCACACCTCCTTTGGCATCTGTCTTCCCTTCCCACCATCCACGCGGGAGGCTCCCCTAAGCTTTCACTCAGCAGTCTTCCCGTCTCTTCCCTGGCCACCTCCATGTGCAGTTTCTTGACCTTAGTCATGGCCCTGACTCCTGTGGAACCATCATTAACCCTGGGAAGGCCCCGATGGGAAAGACATTAAGATAAAAGAATACTTGTCCAGCTTCAGGATGCTGTGCCCTTTCAAAGCACAGATGAGTAAATAACCAGGCTGTCTTCCTAGCCCAACCCCATCTCGTCATCAGGCAGGCAGACCTCTTCCAGTCCTAAAGGTCCCTTATTTCCAACATTCCCAGCACCTGCACTGACCCTACAGCTCCCTCTGCAGCTCTCAGACAAGGGTTTCCTCCTTTGCCAGTTTGCCCGATACGTCAGAGCAGTCTAGGTTGGTAGCAGAGTGCATGCATGGATTTCCTCATCTCCGGCTTTTCAGCCTAGCCCTGGCTGTGCTTTTCTCTGGCCAGACTTCAGGTGGCCAGAGGTGCTGAGCAGGTGGTAAGTCCCCTGCTTCTGGTGCGAGCAGGGGGTGATCACAGCAATGCCCAGGCCCGCCCAAGAAGGGATGTCATCAGTTCCCCTGCCCTTCCAGAGGCCAAACCCTACTCAGCGGCCAGAAGCATGTCTTGCGGCAGGACTAGGAAATGCTTTGTCTCCCAAGCTCTGCCAGAGAACAGTTTCAGATGTGCTGAGAACCAAAATTGATTGGATCCAGGCCATGTTCAGCTGGGGCCGGGGAGCCATGTGGCTCCTGAGCTGGTCTCTGCTGCCACCATCAGGACACACAGAGCCCACCGCCTCCTGCTGGAAGCCTCAGGGCCTGGCATTGAATGGGTCCTCGCTCACCACTGTCAGCGCCCTGGGTTTTCATCAGGAGGTCAGGCTCTACCCGGCTCCCTGGTCTGTCCTGCACACGCCACATCCATTCTTGGGAGTCTTCACCCAGCCTGTCTGAAAAAGACGGGGGCCTTGTGGAAGGTGAGAAGGAGAAACAAAACCAGCTACAGGTATTTTTCATCACCAGCCCACCCTGAGCCTACCAACGCAGAGCAGCGCCTCTCCCTGGCCCGGGTGTGTGAGGGTGCACGCGCACCCCAGAGCCATCTGTCTGCCTTCCATACGCTCCGTGCATGCCATTCAGACCAGCATTCAAAAAGCTAACATACCCTGTGCCCACGCTGTTCTAGGCTATTTTCGTTGTTTTGTGAATGTTAGTCAAATCTGAATGTATGTATGTGCCTCTTACTCACAGGCCCAAAAGACTTACTAGTTATCATATAAGAAAACCTGGGTCGGAATTACTCTTTCCAGTGAAAAGAGTAGAGGAAAGCTGGGAGGAGAAGGAAGTGTGAGCCAAGGCTTGTCTCCTTGGGGCTCATGAACACCTGGAGGAGGGGCAGGGGGCGCAGCCTCAGGGCAGGGTGGCCCAGAGATGGCATCCAGCCGGACCCACACACGCACCTCTCACAGCTCGTCGCAGTGCTCCCAGCCAGCACCTCCATGAGCCCCTCGGGCTCAGTCCCACCCGAGGCTCCCTGCGCTCTCTAACTTCCCTGACTTTCAACCTGCACGAACCTCTTGAGAGGAAGCCTGTGGAACCAGACACATGGGACGTCAGCGCAGCTCTCCCGCCCACTGTCGGGGGGCGTGAACAAGCCACTAGCCATCGGCTCAGTGTTTCCTGACCTGTACAAATAGGACTAATGTCCCCTGTGGTAGTGTGGGGCCTTCGAGAGGCAGATACCGAGATGGGATCAGGCCTACAAAAGATTGATGGCGAAACACCCATGAAGCGTAAAGGAAGGGAGTCTGCAGGGAGGGCCTCAGGCTGCAGCGCAGGCCTGACCCCAGCGGAGGGTGCGGGGCAGGAAGGACAATGGGCAAGGAAAAGTCCTGGACTGCGGTGCAGCTCAGAGGAAGGTGCCCCTTTGCGCATTGCCCCGGCCTCATCTCCGGCCTTCCTCCCCGTCCTCCACCCCGGCCATGCTACTCTTTCCTCACACACAGCAAGCTCGTCCCCACCTCAGGGCCTGTGCACTGCTGCTCTGTCGACCTGGAGCGCACTGCCCCCTTCTGCACACGGCCAGCTCCTTCCCCCCGGTCTGTGCTCAGCTCTAAGCTCACCTCCTCGGGGAAGCCTCTCGTGATGACTCCAAGCAGCCTCTCCTCCGGCTCCCCTCCCTTGTCTCTCTCACTTGCCTGTTTTATTTTCTTTGGACAGGTATGGCTATCTGGATCTACCTTGTTTATTCACTTTTTTTATTACTTACATTTAGTCTGAGCCGCCCTGCACCCTTCCTGCACACTATGAAAACAGGACAGCCCCGTCTTTTCTCCCTCCCCACCTCCCCAGCACCTGGCACGGAGAAGGCATTGCCCCCATATACATATTTGTTGAGCAGATGAACAGGCAGATGAATGAAGGGGTGAGTGGCCGGGTGTGTGGCCATCACAGCCCCCCGGAGACTGGCAGGTGTCACTTGGCCGTGCTGGCCGTGTGCGTGCCTCCCGCCCCTGACTGGACTCTCTCCACAGCCGTCTTGCTGACAGTGTGCTGCCTGAGGAGGAAGAAGAAGACAGCCAACCCGGAGAACAGCCTGAGCTACTGGAACAACGCCATCACCATGGACTACTTCAGCAAGCACGCTGTGGAGTTGCCGAGGGAGATCCAGTCCCTTGAAACCTCCGAGGTAACGAGCCCAAACTGAGGGGTGCCCCTGGAAGTGCGGGGAGAAGCGCCAGTTCTAGAGAAGGCGCCGAGCATCGCTCATTTCCGAGCCTCCTGGCCCCTCCGTGCACCAGCCATGTGCAGCCACAGCGCCCAGAGGAAAGCCGGCCGCCCCAGACCTCCTGGGTCAGGGGCTGCGCGTGAGCAAGGATTCCCAGTGCTTTCCACGCCCGTGGAAGTCTGGGAAGCGCTGTTCTTGGGACTTTGGTTTCTGGGAACAAGTCCAGTTTGGGGGCAGGCTCTCTGGGGACTGTGAAAGTGAGAGCTTCTCCCAAGGGGCCTAGATTCCAAGATCCACAAACTCTAAACATCATTCAAAAACTGGGGGGTCTGATTCAAAAACAAACCAGGGCAGATACAAGGCAGAATTACAGATTGCTGTAGAGACCTAGCAGAGGACAGCCTTCACAGTGGGGGTGCTGGACCATAAATGGATTTCAGCACATATTCCAGCAAAGGAAGTACGTAACCTGCGTAAAGGCTGGGGGGTTTGCTGGACATGGCGTATCATGGGAGAAGAGAATATACTGGGTCAGGAAGTGTTTGCCCAAAACCCCTGGCAGGCCAGGGAGCTGGGCCTTGAACCCAGGTGTCCCTGACTGCAGGGTCGTGCCCACTCCATTCTCACATAAAAGGTGGGGCAGAGGCCTGGGTACAGCAGGAAAGGTAGACAGATTCAGATGGCCTTGAATGGGGTTGAATGGAGTTTGTGTGTTTTCTTGGTTAATGGAAAGTTGTTGAAAATTCTGAGCTTTGTGTGACCTAGTTTTAGAAAGATTGTGTTGAGGGCCTGGTGAAGGCTATCTATGCGTAGTCAGTGAACAAATAGGAAGGAAAGGGAGGGTGGCTTAGTGGAGCTGAGATGTGTGAGCCTGGGAGGTAGAGCCCCTCATCCCCTGCAGACCCATCCCCCACAGCAGCCAGGCTGAGCGTCTACACACACGGGTGAGATCACAGCACCCCCATGCTCAGAACCCTTCAGCAGCTTCCCATCGCTCTCAGGTTAGAGTTCAAGCCCTTTCCAGGCCTGCGAGGTGGGCCTGGCACCAGCCAGCTCCCCAGCCTTACCTCACGGAGTACTGGAGCGCCGGAGCGCTTGTGTGCTTCCGTTTGCTAAGCTCCAGCCACACTGGATTCCCTTTCCTTCCTTTCCAGCACCAAGTTACGTCCCACTGCAGGCTGTGTGCCAGCTGCCTGTCTCCTGGAAGGTCTCTGTGCCTCCCTAGCCCCGCTTCAGTTCAGTGCCTCCTGCCCAGCATTCAGGCCCCATCTGGCTGCCACTCCCCTTCAGAGGGCCCTTCCGTGGCCTGCCAGGCTGGGGTCACCCTCCTGTCTCATGGCCTCGGCTTCTCCTGCGTTTCCACAAGGCACTTATCGAAGCCGTAGTCACGCAGCTACTGGTCCGATCCTAGTTTACCATCCCCGCCTCTAGAACCACAGTTGCTGCCCTGCTGCCGAGGCCAGGGGCTTGAACTCATTCTGCCTGTGCGCCAGACCATTGGCTCGGCCCCCTTCGTCTCCTCCTCGGATGGTCCTCACCGGCTCCCGGGGCCCCTCCCTGACCTGTTCTCCCCGACCTCCCACAGCCACCCCCCAGCCCCCATCGCTGGGTCCCGGTCCCTTGCCTGACCTCCAATCCCTGGAGCACCCAGGCCAGTTCCCCCATTGTTTCTGTCTCCTGCTGCTTCCTTCCCTGACTCTAAATACCAGCTCTGCAGGTTGACTGCCAGCTTCTGTCCCCGGCCTTGGCGTCATCCCTGGACTCCAGGCTCGGACCCAGCCACTACCGCGCCTGTCTAAGGGGCATCCCACATTCAGCCCAAGACTCAAGTCTTGGCCTCACCCTCCCTGCCCGCACCAAAAGCTTGCCTGGCATCTCTCATGCGGATGGCGCTGCCGGTACCTTCTCCCCGCTCACACCCAACCCCCCACACCCCGTCTGCCAGCAGATCCCACAGGCTCTGCCTACAGACAAGCACCCCTTGCCCCCTGCACTGTGCCTCCCTTGTCCACGCACTGTCATCCGTCCCCCACGGATTGCTGCGGCGGCTTCTGAAGCAGGGCTCCCCACGGCCGCCTTCCCGCCCGCAGTCTGTGCCCCACGCAGCGAGATGATCTTTTCGAGGCAGGACCTCATGTCAGCTATGGCTCCCAACCTTCCAATGGCTCATCTTCGCCCTTTGAACAAAATCCAGATTCCTTTCACTGTGCTTTCTAGGGCAGGCCCTGCCCACCTCCCTGACCGCCTGCCACGTGGATCACGCACTCCAGACACACCGGCCTTTTGTTCTTCCTCCGACATAGTGGGCTGTCTCCAGCTTAGCGCTTTGCCCTCGTGCCCGTCTGGGACGCTCTTCTCTGGCCGCCCCCACCCCTTCCTTCCTTCAGGTCCCTGTTCCAATGCCACCTCTTGAAGGAGGCCCCCTAACTGCTCCATACAGGTTGAAGCCCGTCCCCACCCCATGGGTCTCTGTTCCCTTCACTGCTTTGTTTCTCTTCAGAACACATCTCTGCCCCTGGCACTGCGCGGTCCTCTCCCTCTTGTCCTGTCCCCTGCTGGGTCATAAGCTGCCCAAGGGCAGGAGCCGTGTTTGTTCTGCTCACTGCTCTATCCCCAGTGCCTAGAACAGTGCCCGGCGCACGGTAGGTACTCGTAAATATTTATCACATGAAGGACCCGGAAGTTTTCTTCTCAATTTACCCATCACCCAGCCCAAAGCCAACACGCATGGGTATGCAATGCAAAATTTTAACCGAAGGACAGAGGGACAAGCTTCATAAAGGCGCTGACCTTCAGCACGGTCTGTGCACATTTTCACAGTAAGTGTCCCCGAGAACTGTTACCCTGAGTGAGGAAATGGGCAACTTGGCAGAGGGACTGGCCCCACTCTGAGTGTGGGTGGCCGATCCCCAAATTCTAAATTTCTCATATTCTCTTTGCAAACTGGTAAATAAAACCAAAGCCCAAGGACAGTGATTGTGAGCACACTATAGAAAGGTCCCTGCTTATAGAGCATCCCAGCAGTCGCTGCAGCCCAGAGCACCAGGCCCCCCGCAGGACAGAGGCCGGAGGCTGTAGGAAGGGGCAGCCCCAACTAGCCGTGGTCCCAGGCCCAGGAGGCTGCAGCGGAACCAGCAACCCAGAGCTCACTTGGCCTCAGGGTGGCGTTTCTCAGCTTCCCTCGCAGCAGGCCTGCTCCCCTCCCCCTGCTTTATTCAGAGTAATGTTAGGATCTGCTCCAGCCCGCGGGCACAGGCTCACACTGCACACCACCCAGAGAGGGTCACGGGGTCACAGGGCGCATTCGCCGACTGCAGGACCTCGGGCCGCACTCACCGCCCGCCCTGCGGTGGCCAGCCTTGGGGGCTCCCAGTGGAGTTCCTCCCGTGGCCTGCTCCCCTTTGGGTTGCTAAAAGCAGCAAAATACAAATCCAGGTTGTATGGGCAAAATGGTGCCCAAAGGGGGCTTAGAAACCTTTCCCTTTCCCCTCTTTCCGCTCTCTTCCCCCTTTTCTTCTTCTTTCTTGCCTTAGCTGTCCCCAAATAACTTGCTCTTTTTACGCAGTGAAAATCCCCGTGCCATTCACCTCTGGTGAACACTAGCTTTGTGAGAATTCCCGTCGACCAGCCAGGTCTCCAGAATTCCCCTCCGCAGCCCACCCCAGAGCCCCGTGGAGAAGGGGGTGTTTCCGTCCGCTCACCGACACACACCCATTTTCCTGGCTTAGGGGACCGGCTCCACATCCACCCCTTGGATTCCAGACCCTAAAGGAAATTTTTGTCTTCTAAAAATACGTTTTCCCAACAAATTGCTTTTCTTCTGTTCTCCCATTATCTGTAAAGCAATATGTACTCTCGAATATTATAGGTTTTACTTAAAAATAAACTTCAGAAAATTCACTATGGCTTCTTAAAGTGAACACATCTGAACAAGTCTGGTTTAAGCCAGGTTTATCCAGGCCTACTGCTGACTCTTTGCCCTGAAGTGGCCTACAGGTTCTAGACTTCAGCTGTTCAGAATTAGAACAAGCTTTCTTTTCCCCTAAGTTAATAGCTGGGCCTGAGTCTGAGTACAGCCATTTAATGGCCCACAAATGCTTCTGGTCCTTGATAGTTGAGGCCAAAGCTATTCAGATGACCTGGTCAGTGAATTGCCTATTTCTAAGCCTTTCCATGCCTGGGGCTCTGTAGATAGACTAATTTTTCACTTACCAGCTATTGTGCAATCACTTAGAGAGTCAAATACATTCACCTCAGCACATCTAGTGCTATAAGAAATGGGGCAGTAATTCTGACCAAGCTCCAGGAGGACTTGGGAGGGGGAGACATTAGCCCTTGAAAGCTCTGACAGGTGGGTGGCAGGAGAGGAAAGAGGTGCGCAAGGGTAGGGTGTGTTTGGGGAGCACAAGCAGCCAGGTTTCCCAGAGGTCTGTGAGAAAGAGGCAGGAAGGAGAGTCTGGGGCCCAAGTGGACCAGGTTTTGCCGACTCGTACAGTAAGCCACGCGCTATGTGTGATAGCGAGCCCTCTTGGGGCCAATACAAGGAAGACAATACCATCTCTGGCAACCTAAGGTGGGAATGATTCAGGAAGCAGGAAATCTTTTTCAGAAGCTGCTATAAAATCTGAAGAAGATCCAGGAGGGCTCTGCTCTTCAGCATTGGCAGTGAGGGTGATGAAAACATTTACCCAGAGACCCTATATGGCAATAAATGCTCCCGTGTGTGGTTTCTTTAAGAATGGCTGCCTCATGAACCCTCCCAGCTCACACCATCTCCCCTCTCTCCCCCCAGGACCAGCTCTCAGAGCCCCGCTCCCCAGCCAACGGCGACTACAGAGACACCGGGATGGTCCTCGTCAACCCCTTCTGCCAAGAAACACTGTTTGCAGGAAATGATCAAGTGTCAGAGATCTAACTGCAGCAGCCCTGCTTTGTGGTCCCCTACCTTTGTCTCTAAGTTATAAATATACAAATATATATTATAAATATACTCTTTGTGTAACCCTGAATTAATGAGAAACATTTTCAGCTTTTTTTTCCCTAAGAATTGTCAACATCTTTTTTATAAGTGTGGTTTAAAAAAACTTTACAGAACGACCGTGGCTTTATAAAATAAAAGTATTTCTAAGCAAAGCAGTTGCCTTGATTGCTTCTCCTTATATCTGTCCTCGAGCACTCAGGGGTCCCAGCAGCCCCAGGCAGGTGAGAGAAGAGACTGCCCTGTGAAGTGGAAAGTTAAAATGGTCAAGGGCACAGCCATCTGAGTGCTTCTTAAAGCTCTGGGTCCTCTTGAGTCCCATTTCCTCCCCCTTCGTATGCATACCAGTGAAGGGGACCAGGCTGCCTGGGGACCATGGCAACTCACGCACAACACAGGAAAAGGGGGCATCTCACCTCCCGGGCGCCCAAGGGCACCACAGCCTCACCAGGGCACCGCTGGCTGCCGAATGTAATTCCGCCCAAGTTATGGACGGCAGGCAGGAGGGGAGCACGCAGCCCCTCAGGAACCCACGGAGGACGTCAGGCACCCCAAGGCCATGTCCCCCTGCCCACCACGTGGCAGGAGCTCCCTTTGTCCTAACAACAGGACTGCCTTTCTCTGGCTAAAAAGGCTCCCCGTTACACACATCCTCTCCTGCATCCTCTCCAGCACCCATGTCTGCATTAAACACTCGTGCCTTTCTCTGGAGGGAGTTGAGGTGTGGATCTAGCCATGGAGCTTTAGAACGCTTGCTGTTCTTCAAGGATTGCCTGCTCATTGGGATTCAGCTTCATTTTCTCAAAGCACCTGTCATTGTGCCCATGAGGAACATGTTTATGCACGAAGCCTCGAAGTGTGGAGCTGTCACTTTCTAAACCTCCTGCGACCTTAAAACAGCAGGATCGCCAAAGCAGACGGCTCAAGAGACCTCATTACGTCCTCCCTCTGCACTGCAGCCCTGCTGTGGGCCAGCAGATGGACTTGGCATCCACCTCCCACGTCAGGGCTGGGCCGGTGGCCTCCACAGCCCACGCTGTGTCCAGCTCGGCCGACAGGTCAGACCTCAGAGATGCGAGAGCGGCTTCCAGAGAGGGCTGCTTCCCCATGCTTTTCCAACGCTGGGACAGAAGATGACTGCTTTGACACTTCCTTTCCCTAAAAGAAAATAGTTTGATAGTATATTTTGAATATAGATGTTCTTATAGTCAGACTGGGAATTGAACTTGAATGTTGATTCACATGTTTGTGTTGTTGCTGTGGTCTCCTTATCATAACTTTTTCCTTTCTCCCTACGTTTTCTTTAAAAAGAAAAAAAGATGGCCTTCAAAACTGTGTGTTCTCAATGTTATATGAACCTCTTTAACATGAGTTCAGTGCTTGACTCTCTTCAAAGACTCTTCAGCCCACCAGGAAGTAAGCGTTGCTCTGATACTTGTTTTCCAGCGTGCTGCTGTCTGACCTTTAACCCTATCATAATATTTCTGTCAACTGTTGCATTTAATATATCAATGTGTGTGTGTGTGTGTGTGTGTGTATAGAAAGAAATTTGTTTGTAAAGTAAAACATATATAATATATGTAATCAAAGATACATATGTTATATATACATATGTGGATGTACGACTTATTTTTCCTTATCCACAGAATTCAGCTATTATGGATATATAAATAAACTTATTTTATTAGCCAGAGAATTAAGTTGCTAATACATTTTGTATTCTTTTCATTTTAAACTAACTTTAAAGTCTTTCTTAGGTAACAATACTGCCTAATGTCCACTTGTGTATTTTAAACTATTTTAACAATAAGTTGAATTTTCTGAGCATGATGAGCTTATAGGATTGGCAATTATCATTTGTAAAACAAATCCTTTGGGACATGTTTGTGATTTCTCCAAAAGAGAGGCATCTCTCTTCAGATCTTTGGAGACATCGGTGTCAACTAAAGTACAGCCCCTCTTCACCGTCCTCCTCCCCAGGGCCTGGGGCTTTATTGTAAGTATCTCTGGGTCAGAGAAATCTGAAGGTAACCTGGCTACTGAGTGTCGCCATGCTGCAAAGAATAACAGTGCCTAAACATGACACCTTTGCAAACAATTTAATCAGTAGCTGGAACCCTTCATTTAACCTTGGACATTACATCCTGGAATCCCTGCAGCTCCTCAGGACCCAGTAGGTGTCACCTGTGTTAGGAGGCTGTGCTTATAATAGTCTTGGGGGCACATGGGACCCTAAGGTGCACCACAGGTGGTGTTCACAGCAAGAATGCCACAACTAAATAAACAAGGGGCACTGCTAGCCTTTACTAGATCAAGTTGGTTTCTTATCCTGTCAGTCAGATAACTAACCAACACTGATGTTTATAAAGTACCCTCTGTCATCTCAACACACAAAGTAGAAGGGAGGAAACAAAAAAAAAAGGAAGGGTTGTGGTGTCCTGATCAGGAAGGAAGAACACATAGAATATTCTAGGAGGTGACCAGTGTTTTTAATTCTGCCTGTGTGACCTTGGGTAAGTGCCCTGTTCTTAGGTGATAGGAGACGGGGTGGGGGTGGGGGTCCTAGACGAATAACTAGACTAGGAGTCAGAGGGGCCTTCTCATCCCAGCCCAGCTACTTTCTGGACAGAGGACCTCAGGCAGGCCATTGCAGCTCTCAGGGCCTCATCACATAAGGAGACAATGACCAATCGTAGAACATGGGGTGAGACTTCCGGAGCTGAGCAGTGCACAGGCCAAAGGGCAGCACACCTGGACCTGCCTCCTGCAGTGCATCGAGACCACAGTGCAGCCCAGCACGGAAATCACGCGCAGCACTGGGACGGGCTCAGCGCTCACTGGATGGCGGTCCCTTCCCTCCTCTCACTTCAGGTGCGTTCCCATGGGGCAGGATCTGCGGGGAACACCCAGTTCTGGGTTTTGGATACTTGGTTTCTCTAGAGTAAAGCTTAAATGCAGTAGTTTTGGGGTCCACTTTGTTATCTTGGGGGCGGGAGGATCCTTTCTGGGCCTGGACAAGTGATGGAGGTGTGTCCGTGACAACACGTCTTGGAGGATGCTTACAGCAGGGATTAAAACCCAGGGAGTACCATCGAATCCTAACTTGGAGTACTACCCAGCTTGCTGGAAAACCTTTTGTTTTGATTAGTTTCCTGGAAAACAGGCACCCTGAGTTGTAGGGAATGGCTGGAGTGCATTAAGTGAGGTCGCTTGTCTAGTGCATTAGAGAGGTAGACCCCAGGCCAGCGCAGGGGAAATAAGGTCCAAAGAGGTGAAGGAATGTGGCCAAGGTTAAGCAGCTGATGAACTGCAGTGTTTAAGGGAAGAAGGATGCTAGGGAAGGACCTAAACAGCTGCCCAGACCAATGAAGGGTGAAGGAAGCAACAGGCTTGGTTTGTTTCTCTTGAATCCCTGGAGCTGCCTCCACAGTGGCTGGGTCACATCCACTTCCCTCTTTCCCTGCATGGACACACATGCACATTCACACACTGACACACAGCACGTGTGAGGATGATGTGGAAAGACCTGAAATCAGCCCTGGGACTCCTGGATTCAGTCCTGGTTCAGCCACTCCCTGAAATTGTGATCTGAGGTGTCTGAGCCTCAGTTTACTCATCTGTGAAGTGGGGATGCTTGATGCCTGCCTTGCCCTCTCAGGTACTGATGTACACAAACCAAGATGAGCCACCCCCATAGCCTGGACCAACCCAGCCTCCCCCACCAGCGGCAGAAAAATCTGGGCGGTCAGGCCCATGACCCTGCAGAGAATGCATGAATGCCTCTCTGCACAGTCCTGGGCGGACTCTTTCAGCTCAGTGAATCATAGAAACTCATGGAAAACAGCAGACAAAGCAGCCCTGGGGGTAGGGAAGCTTCCAGAGAGGCACATGACTGGGCCACAGGGATGCTGGGGCTGGAAACCAAAAGCCGCTGGACTCCACAAACCCACTAGGCACAGCAGAAGCAGGGGTGTAATGAGCACAAGGCGAGTGGTGGTGGACATGCCCACCGGGGTCAGCTCCAGCATGCCCCTCCAGAGGCACGGGGCTTCCTTCAGGGCCACATGGTCATCGTCCCCCCGGGATAGCCCCTCAGCCTCCAGGACCAGCACTGTGGGTGGTCTGGTCCGAGCACCCAGAGTCTACGTAGGGATGGTGCCCAGCGGGTGTGCAGGTGGCTTGGATGCCCGTGTGACCCGCCGGGCCCTAGGCATCAGCACCGTCTTCCTGCAGGGCCTGAGGAGCTCAGGCCTGGCCGCAGTACCGGCTCCAGGCCTGGAGAGGGGCCGCAGTGCCGCCGAGGACCTGGGGGGGTGCCTGGTGGAGTACATGGCCAAGGTGCACGCCCTGGACAAAGTCAGCCAGGAGCTGGAGGCACAGCTGCGCACGCACCTGGAGAGCCAGGCCACGCGCTCTGAGGGCTGGGGCGCCCTCAGGGCCTCCTGGGCCAGCAGCTGCCAGCAGGTGAGTGCCTGGGTCACGCCCAGGGGCTTTGGATGGAGCTGGGAGAGGATGCGGACAGCTGCCCCTTGTATCATCATCTCTGGGGAGGACAATCAGCAAGAATGCTGAGGCAGGGGAGTGAGTGGTCTGAGGCCAGGGAAACTGGCCACGGCCCTACCCTTTCTGCTCCAACTGCTAATGACGATGATAATGGTAACAATGGCCACTATTTACTGAGACGTACTGGGAGCCCATGCTCTCTCTCTATGTTCACTGTCTTCTCTAATGTTCAAAGCAAGGCTATGTGGTGGCTCATTCATCGATGGCATGTTTCTGACGAGAAACCTGAGGCACAAAGAGGTTAAATAATTTGCTTCAGATCATGCTGCTAGTAGGGGGATGGAGTTGAGGTGTAAGCCTGAACTTTTCCAGCACCAAAGCTTGCCTTTGTCCCATCACCCAGGGCTGACTCCGTAACACGTGTGCTAGGAAGGATTTTTACAACCATCATCAAATGGAATATCATTGAACAGACTGGCATTAAAAACGATGGCTACGTGGAGGTGTGGGCTCCGTATCCATCCCTGATGGCACAGTCCCAGGGAACTAGGGGCCCACCGGTACGGGTTACTATGGGCAACTGGCAAGTTTCCACTACCCACAACAAAAAATAAAAAGAAACAGTTGAAGTTACTAGCATAGCTTATTTAACTCAATATATTTTAAATACTATCTCAACATGTAATAAATATAAAAATATTAATGAAAGCATTTACATTCAAACAGAATTCTGCATGATGACTGAAATGTCTTGTATCCAAACTATCTGGTCTGGAAGCCGCACATGACTTGGAATGTGGCTAATGAGACTGAGGAGCTGAAATTTTTATTTCATTTTCCTTTTTAAATTTAAATAGCCACATGTGGCGAGTGGCCATGTTACTGGACAGCGCAGGACCCAGAGGCTTCATCTTCCTCCTTTGCTTGGTCAGGACCTGCTCTCCAGGGTGACCTTTGCAGGGCGCCGGGCTCGCCGGCTCGTCTGGCCTGCAACCTGTGGGCCTGCCCATGGGACTCCCGCCAGCACTGCACTTCATCAGGTCTCTGTAGGCAGCTGGCTTCTCTCCTCCTCTGCCCCCCAGACGCCCTGCGGTCCTTCTAGGCTACCAGCTCAGACCCCCGGCACCCTGGGGCCCAGCATGCAGCCCCCGCAGAGGAGGTCCCAAAGCTTCATTCGTGCAGGCAGGGTGAGGTTGAGCAGACACGCTCAGGGCTCTGCACTGGCCCTCCTGCCCCCCCCCCCCGCCATCACCCCCGTCACCCCAGGATGCATCTCCTTCACCATCAGTCTGGCCTGGCTGACAGCACAGTACCCGGGCATACAAAGCCACCCTCTTGGTTTTCCCCTGGAGCTGTTGTTCCGCTCACACCCATCTGTGCGTTAGGGATCCATCTCTTAGCAGCCTGAGGCCCCAAAGCCTTTAAATCTAAGACAGCCATTCCTCCAGGATTCTCTCCAGTCGTCCTGACTCCAAGTATGTGTGTCCTATGGACCATCAGGGTGTCCCTAGATACTCCAACGTCAGCATCTCCTGGACAATTTCTTGCACTCAGGTGCTGCACAGACTTCTCATGAGAAGTCAGGCACCCAAATCCAGGTCAAAAAGTATGGCCACTCACCTTAGTCCATACTCAGCAGGTGCTGACTTAGTCTGGCTCCAGCTAACTACAGGGCCTTGGGCAACTTCTCAACTTCTCTGAGCCTCAGTTTCCTTATCTGTAAAATGCGTATTATGACTCCATGGCTATTCCAGCAGGTCCATAGATAAATAACGCGCATGGTTCCTGCCTGCAGGTAGCCCACAGACTGGCGCCTCTGTTGTGAAGCCCTCCTTGATCTCCTTTGATGCTCAGCGCTGTGCCTGAGGCCTGGGAGCGAGCTCTCAGTCACTGAGCCCTGGGTGGGTAGAATGGCCGCTGGGCACCTGGAGAGAAATGCCACCTCCTCTTTAGCATGGGTGCCGAGTAGAGAACCCAGGAGGGGCTCCCTCACCTGTGAGCAGGTTGGGCTAGGAAGTCCATCTCGGGGAGCTTCCTCGGGTCAGGCTGGGGGGACAGGGGAAGTCCAGAGCAAGCGCCATTTCCTCCTATGTTTGACCCTTTGGTAGATGTCTGAGGGAAGAACTGCTTTCTGGGAGGGGAACAAAAAAAAAAAAAAAAGGTGGCCTCTGCCCTCCTGGCAAACACAGAAAGCTCCTGGGGCCACTCTGGAAACGGGGTCCCTCTGCCCTGGAATCTCCCCACAGCCTCCCTGCCCCAGCAGAGAGTTCTCCCCTCTGGCTATGAGGAGCCAGGCTGTCAGACAAACAAGGGACGGGGACGAGAGAGGGGAGACGGAGGCTGACGTGCGCAGAATGTCACAGCGCATTGGCAAGCGACAACACTAAGTGTTGGGGGAGTGGAGCTCCCATTGCCACAAGGTCGGGAAAGAAGTCCTGGGGGAATCTCCTCCATCCTCGCCCTGTGTGTGTCTGTGAGCCCTGGAAGAATGAAGGGCAGAGTCGGGGTCAGCTTCATGGACATGCGGCCAGTACAGTCCTGCGGGGCCGCACGCTCGGGGTTTAATGCTCTTCACTCATCATCCTGACATTCTTAAAACCTTATCTTTGAATTTGCATTTTGCAAGTGAAGCCTGATGGGACAACGGAGCATGTGTGAAGGACTCAAAGGGGACCCACCTTCCCCGCTGTCTCCCTGGAATGCCTTCTTGGGGTCATAGCTGCCTGGTCCCATGCCTCCAGGAACCCCAGGCCCTTCCAGACCCCCCCTGCTCACCCCATCCCAGCAGCGCCCAGCCACAGGCTCAGGGAAGGCCAGGGTGGCATCTCGGGGCGGAGCACAGGCCCAGGGCTGGCACTGCCACAGTGAACTTGGGGAGGAGGGTGAGCCTCTTGCCCACCCAGGACCCAGCTCCCTACAGAGTGGTGCTGACCTTCAGTACTCTTGGGGCCGCTGTCCTCCATGGGTTGGGGTGGCCAGCTCGTGGAAGACAGAGATGCCTGGCCGGACTTCCCCGCCCCAGGCGAGGACATGGCACATCAGGCCAGTGGCTGACAGGAAGGGTGACCCAGCAGTCTGCGGGCCACATGGCACCCCGAAAGGCGGGGCGCGGCCCCTGGTGCCTGTGAGGGCTCGCGCTTGCCCTGGAGCGCCCCGTGCAAGATCCAAGGGAGGGCGAGATGAGGTCGCGGAGACTGACCGTGACGGGTGGAGAGGAAAACCGTGGGGAAAGGATAAAGCTTTGTATTTACCACCTTTAAAGGCATTTCCCCCCCTGCTTTTTGAACAAGATGCTCCACCTTTTCATTTTGCCAGAATCCACAAATTATGTAGCTGGTCCCGTTTGGTTAATATATATGAAGTTCCTCTTCAATTGCAAGCCTCTCTCCTGCTCCTCAGCTGTGTTAGACCCTATCGGCCACTTCTGCTAAGCCATGAAAACAGACAAAACAGGCGGGAAACTCCCCCGTGGCGGCCGCAGAGGCCAAGGAGGCATTGCTCGGACAGAAGGTGGCCCTTCCCCTTTCCAGCTTTGCTGAGTGATCCTGACTTTTCTTACCAAGCAAATGATGCTGATAATAGGCTCCGGCCACAACATCAGACCCTTTCATCCTCAGATAGGCCCACTACAAGCTTGGAATTAGGCAGCTTCCCTGCCTGAGAGCTTCCATAAAAGGAGAGCGAGGACAGAGGAGGTGAAGCCCCAGAGACTGAGTCCCAGGTGGCGAGGAGTGAGCCGAGGTCAGGGCCACCCCACTAACACAGTGAATGCGGAGCAGGCTAGCGAGGTAGTTATGCTGTCAGCCAAGCTACAAGGGACACTAAAGTGTCATTAGAAATGTGACTATCAGGGAAAAATGTACTCAGGGGATTCCTCTTAGGGAGACTGATGTAGAAGATTGGAAGAAGTATTTTGATGGGGCAGGGGAGGGGAAGGAGGCAGGAAGCTGCTCCCACGGACCTCGTGAGGCTCATGTGGAGGGGTGGGGTCAGGGGGCCCAGATAATGAGAAGTATTGGGCGTGAGGGGACGCTGCAAAGACTGGGGATTTTCAAACCAGAGAACCCTGAGGTCAAACTCAGGTGCTGCATGACCCTGAGGCAAGTTCTTCATTGATCTTCCTACATCTTGATTTCTCATCTGAAAGAGGATGTTTGGAGACTGTCCCAATATGATAAAATATCTCTAAGAAGGAAATACTAGAGGATTTCCCGCAGAAATTGAGAGCAAGAAAAAGATGCCTACTCTCTCCGCTACTGTGTGACATCCACAGAGGCGACAGGCGATGCCAGGAGACAAGGGAGAGCAACGGAAGGTATAAGAATCAGAAAGAAAGAGGGAAAATCTCGGTCTTTCTGGAAAGCCCAACGGGATGCACGTGAAAATTGTACGACAATAAGATAATTTAGTGAAGTAACAGGTTATAGAATAACAGTAAAGATATATGACCTTCATATATATAAACAAAAAAAATACACAATGGAAGAGCAAATCTTATTTATGACACAAAGAAATAAAATGAAATGCCCCTAAATAAACTTACCGAGAAATGTCCAAAATCTATATGAGACAATAATAAAACCCTCTTGAGAGACACACTGGAAAGAGACACCATGTGTTTGAATATAGACTCAAGAAAGACGTCAGTTCTCTTTAAGTTAATTTATAATTTTAATGCAATCCTAAATACCATTTTAAAATACCGTGGGGCTTTTTTCAGAACTACAAGGTCTATTATAAATTTTGTTTGTAAGAACAGAAAGGCAAGAATAGCCAAAAACTAAAACCGAAGGAGAAGAGCAAGGAGGGAAGGAGCGGCTCCCCCAGGCGTCAGAACACGAGAGTTCGCCGCCGAAGCAGCTTCCTCTGGGCCCCTGCGACATGGGGAGACCAATGGAACAAAATACAAAATTCAAAAGTAGGCCCTGCTGCTTACAGAAATTTGCTGTTTAGAAGTGTAGCCTTTGAAACCAATGGAGGAAAGGATGGATTTTTTTAAAAGTGGTATTCACACCCCTGGATAGTCATAAGGAAAATGCTACAATCGGATCCATCACTCGCTGTCCCCTAGGTCAATTCCAAATGTGTCCTAGATTTAAATGTACAAAAGGAAACCATACAAGTAAAGTAAAAAGCATGGGTGCATTCACTGGAATTTTTTTCTTTTATATAATTAGGACATTAGAGAATATGTTTTTCCTTGATACAATTCAAAATCTAAAAACAACTTTGATTACCAAAAAAATTTTTGATTCGGCATTACAAAATGACACCATAAGCAAAACTGAAAGTTAAATGACAAACGAGATAGAAGTGTGCAACTTAGAACACAAAGGGTTAATATCCCTATTTTATAAACAGCATTTAAATTGGGGGTTTTGAAATAAAAGCCAACAACACACTTATTTTTAAATAGGCTAGAGATATAGACAAATAGTTGGCATAAAAATCAGTGAAAATGGCTCTTAACTGTATCAAAGGATGATCAAATTCACTTATAATAAGAGAAATATGAACAAAACAAAAACCTACCTAAGATACCATCCTTTCACCTATCAGATCGGCAACATTCCAAAAGTGCGTCAATCTATTTTGTTGGTGACGTGTTAGAGAAACAGCCAAGTTCATGCAGTGTTGATGGGCAAGAAAATGTTATAATCCTTATGGAGAAGAATTTGGCAATATCTAGAGCAACCGTGCGTGCACTTAGGAATGTGCATTTGATCCAGGAACCTCACGTCTGGGAGTCTCTCCTGATAACACACTGGCAAAAACAGGAACAGGAGGAATGCACAAAGTTGTTCATTTCCATCATATCTATAGCAAAAGGCTGGAAACAACCCAAATACCTATCAATGGGGACTAATTGAATAAACAATGATACATCTACAAAAGAAATAAGGAGTACCTCTATAACTATTAGGGGCTGAAGATATCCAGGCTATATTGTTGAGTTAAAAAGGAAGGTGAAGAAAGTATGTATTTCATTCTATTGTTATCTAAGAAAGAAGAAGGGATATGAATATATACATACATATTTGCTTATAACGGAGAAAACCAAACCAGAAATGTTTTTTAAATGATCACTTACAGGAGCAGGAGGGAATAGAATAGAGGGAAAAGGAATAGACATTAGAATTCTTTAAACATATGTTGTTGTATGGAGATGACTCTGGAACCATGCAAATATTTTACAGAATTATAAAAAAATTAAATCTTAAGCAGGCCTTAAAAATCAAAAGGGAAAGGAAACAAATAAGTCCAGTATGTATCGAATTGATGGTATAATCGCATAGAGAACTAATCAAGTGACTTTTTTAAACCACAATAATTTGTACAGCCCCAGTGGGGTTGCAAAAGAGTGCTGCAAAAACAATCTTAAATCATTTTCAGTAGTCGCATGGGTGGTGGTATTTGTTATTGTTATTCTGACACAGGTGTGTGTGGGGCCCTGCCTGTGTACTGTGGGATAAAGCAAAAGAGTAATTCTATTTGTGTCACTGAGAATTGAGACCTTTAATGTGGGTGAAACGGGATACAATTTTACGACTGATAAAGTTTAGTGACAATTCTTTGGTCCTGAATTTGAATTGGAATTATCAGTATAAAATCATGATATATATGATCCTAAAATAAATATATACCCATTTCCTACCTCTAACTAGTGAAAAGGCCTAGAAACAATGGGCAACCAAGTGGCAATATACATTTTTAGCCCTAGACTTGGTCTCTAACTACCATCTTCACTAAAAGAACAGAGGCTTCTTAGAGAAATGGCTGCATCCAGGTTTGGGGGCAGAAAATGTACGAGATAAATCTGAAACATCTTGTCATACCAAAAGCAAGAATGTTATAAGGAGATGATAGAGTCATGTCAAAAGATTTAGGAGCCAATTTGAATAGGCTCCCACTAATCAAAGATGGCTAAGTATCAATAAGACTATTAACTATGACGAATTGAAACACAAAATATATGCTTAGATCTGAGCTCAGTATACTACAATAAGAGCAACAGCAAAAACTCCCAGTAATCAGTTCCCTTCGAATCTGCTGGGAACCAATTCATTATTTTGAAAACTGGTAAATAAAGAGAAAGAATCCTGCATTTTTCCTGCCTTTCCTATAAGACCTGTAGGTACATCACAGTTAAAAAAAAAAAAAAAAGAATTGAAGAGAGGAAGTGTCTTTTTAAAAACAGCTAAAAAACAAATAATAATTAGGGGGAAAATGGAAGTTCCTATGACCAGGATCCTCACCTGAACCTAAACTACTCGATGATGTAACTGGCCTCCTGCTAGGCTACTGCTTCCACACCCTAGGCAATAAGCTATTACTGACTGAGTCACTGTATAAAGAGCTCTGTCCACTGCTCTGGGTGGAGGCAGAGATGGAGTGTATCACGGACCCACAGACTGCTGGATGCAGATGTGATTCTGGTGCTCGACCTCCAGCAGGGAGAGCAAGCCAGGGATAAACCCTTTTGCCCCAAGAATGTTCTGTTCTAATTTCTGATTTCACTGAATCTATAGTGAACTTGCCCAGAGCTGAAAGCCTCAGGCAAGACAATAATATAATTATTAATTTTAACTTATAAGTAATATTAGTTATTAAAATAGAACTTGAATATTACCACTTTGCAACTATATATAAAATAATATTGTATCCAGCACAATTATAATTTAAATATGATGGAGGGATTAAACAATTTCCAGACAAACGAAAGTTGAAAGAGTTTGCCTCTCATAAACCACCACTACAGGATATCTTAAACGGACTGCTCTACAGGGAAGCACCCCTAAGGCAAAAAAGATGACATCAGAGAAAATAAAATCATAGCAAAGAAAGCAGACCATCCAAATACTAACTAAAGGCAAAGAATGAAACACCCAATATATAAAGAATGGAGGAGGAAGAATAGGAAGGGAGAAATAAAGAAACATCAGACAGAGTTCACAATAACTTAACAAGAAAGTTAAGTTAGATTCTTAGATAGTAAAGAAGCAACCCTTGAACCTTTGGTAACCACGAATCCAAAGCCAGCAATGGCAATAAGTACATATCTATCAATAATCACCCTAAATGTAAATGGACTGAATGCACCAATCAAAAGACACAGAGTAACAGAGTGGATAAAAAAGCAAGACCCATCTATATGCTGCTTACAAGAGACTCACCTCAAACCCAAAGATATACACAGACTAAAAGTGAAGGGATGGAAAAAGATATTTCATGCAAACAACAAAGAGAAAAAAGCAGGTGTTGCAGTACTTGTGTCAGACAAAATAGACTTCAAAACGAAGAAAGTACCAAGAGATAAAGAAGGACATTACATAATGATAAAGGGGTCAGTCCAACAAGAAGATATAACCATTATAAACATATATGCACCCAACACAGGAGCGCCAACATATGTGAAACAAATACTTACAGAATAGAAGGAGGAAATAGACAACAATGCATTCATTTTAGGAGACTTCAACACACCACTCACTCCAAAGGATAGATCAACCAGACAGAAAATAAGTAAAGACACAGAGGCACTGAACAACACACTAGAACAGATGGACCTAACAGATATCTACAGAACTCTGCACCCAAAAGCAGCAGGATACACATTCTTCTCAAGTGCACATGGAACATTTTCCAGAATAGACCAGATACTAGGCCACAAAAAGAACCTCAGTAAATTCAAAAATATTGAAATCCTACCAACCAACTTCTCAGATCACAAAGGTATAAAATTAGAAATAAATTTCAGAAAGAAATCAAAAAGGCTCACAAATACATGGAGACTTAACAACATTCTCCTAATGAATCAATGGGTTAACGACCAAATCAAAACAGAAATCAAAGAATATATGGAGACTAATGACAACAACAACACAAAGCCACAACTTCTGTGGGACGCAGCGAAGGCAGTTCTAAGAGGAAAGTATATTACAATCCAGGCCTATTTAAAGAAGGAAGAACATTCCCAAATGATCAGTCTAAAGACACAATTATTGAAATTGGAAAAATAAGAACAAAGGAGGCCCAAAGTCACCAGAAGGAGGGACATAATAAAGATCAGAGAAGAAATAAATAAAATTGAGAAGAATAAAACAATACAAAAAAATCAATGAAATCAAGAGCTGGTTCTTTGAAAAAATAAACAAAATAGATAAACCCCTAACCAGACTCATTAAGAGAAAAAGAGAATCTATACACATAAACAGAATCAGAAATGAGAAAGGAAAAATAATGACAGACCCCACAGAAATACACAGAATTATAAGAGAATATTATGAGCATCTGTATGCTAACAAGCTGCAAAACCTAGAAGAAATGGACAACTTCTTAGAAAAATACAACCTTCCAAGACTGACCAAGCAAGAAACAGAAAAACTAAACAGACCAATCACCAGCAACGAAATTGAATCGGTAATCAAAAAACTACCCAAGAACAAAACCCCCGGACCTGATGGATTCACCTCTGAATTCTACAAGACATATAGAGAAGAAATAACACCCATTCTCCTTAAAGTTTTCCAAAAAATAGAAGAGGAGGGAATACTTCCAAACTCTTTCTATGAAGCCAGCATCACTCTAATACCAAAACCGGGCAAAAACATCACCAAAAAAGAAAATTACAGACCTATATCCCTGATGAACGTAGATGCAAAAATACTCAACAAAATATTAGCAAACCGAATTCAAAAATACATCAAGAGGATCATACACCATGATCAAGTGGGATTCATCCCAGGAATGCAAGGATGGTACAACATTCGAAAATCCATCAACATCATCCACTACATCAACAAAAAGAACAAAAACCACATGATCATCTCCATAGATGCTGAAAAAGCATTTGACAAAATTCAGCATCCATTCATGATTAAAACTCTCAACAAAATGGGTATAGATGGCAAGTACCTCAACATCATAAAGGCCATGTATGAAAAACCCACAGCTAACATCATACTTAACAGCGAGAAGCTGAAAGCTTTTCATCTAAGTTCGGGAACACGACAGGGATGCCCACTCTCTCCACTGTTATTCAACATAGTACTGGAGGTCCTAGCCACGGCAATCAGACAAAACAAAGATATACAAAGCATCAAGATTGGTAAAGAAGAAGTCAAATTGTCACTATTTGCAGATGACATGATACTGTACATAAAAAACCCTAAAGACTCCACTCCAAAACTACTAGAACTAATATCTGAATTCAGCAAAGTTGCAGCATACAATATTAACACACAGAAATCTGCTGCTTTCCTATACACTAATGATGAACTAACAGAAAGAGAAATCAGAAAAACAATTCCATTCACAATTGCATCAAAAAGAATAAAATACCTAGGAATAAACCTAACCAAGGAAGTGAAAGACCTGTACTCTGAAAACTACAAGACACTCCTAGGAGAAATTAAAGAGGACACTAACAAATGGAAATGCATCCCATGCTCTTGGCTAGGAAGAATAAATATTGTCAAAATGGCTATACTACCTAAAGCAATCTACAGATTCAATGCAATCCCTATCAAACTACCAACAGCTTTCTTCAATGAACTGGAACAGATAACTCAAAAATTCATATGGAACCACAAAAGACCCCGAATAGCCAAAGCAATTCTGAGAAGGAGAAATCAAACAGGGGGAATTATGCTCCCTGACTTCAAACTCTACTACAAAGCCACAGTAATCAAGACAATTTGGTACTGGCACAAAAACAGACTCACAGACCAGTGGAACAGAATAGAAAATCCAAACATTAACCCAAACATTTACAGCCGATTAATATTTGATAAAGGAGCCTTGGTTATACAATGGGGAGATGGCAGCCTCTTCAGCAGCTGGTGTTGGAAAAACTGGACAGCTACATGTAAGAGAATGAAACTGGACTACTGTCTAACCCCATACACAAAGGTAAACTCAAGGTGGATCAAAGACCTGAATGTAAGTCATGAAACCATAAAACTCAGAAAAAAACATAGGCAAAAATCTCTTGGACATAAACATGAGCAACTTCTTCATGAACATATCCCCCCAGGCAAGGGAAACAAAAGCAAAAATGAACAAGTGGGACTATATCAAGCTGAAAAGCTTCTGTACAGCAAAGGACACCATAAGTAGAACAAGAAGACATCCTACAGTATGGGAAAATGTATTCATAAATGATGCATCTGAGAAGGGGTTGACATCCAAAATATATAAAGAACTCACGCACCTTAACAAACAAAAAGCAAATAATCCAATTAAGAAATGGGCAGAGGACATGAATAGACACTTCTCTAAAGAAGAAATTCAGATGGCCAACAGGCACATGAAAAGATGCTCCACATTGCTAATCATCAGAGAAATGCAGATTAAAACCACAATGAGATATCACCTCACACCAGTGAGGATGGCCAACATCCAAAACACAAACAACAACAAATGTTGGCGAGGAGGTGGAGAGAGGGGAACCCTCCTACACTGCTGGTGGGAATGCAAATTAGTTCAACCATTGTGGAAATCAGTATGGAGGTTCCTCAAAAAACTCAAAATAGAAATAACATTCGACCCAGGAATCCCACTCCTAGGAATTTACCCTAAGAATGCAGCAGCCCAGTTTCAAAAAGACAGATGCACCCCTATGTTTATTGCAGCACTATTTACAATAGCCAAGAAATGGAAGCAGCCTAAGTGTCCATCAGTAGATGAATGGATTAAGATGTGGTACATATACACAATGGAATATTATTCAGCCATAAGAAGAAAACAAATGCTACAATTTGCAACAACATGGATGGAATTAGAGGGTATTATGCTCAGTGAAATAAGCCAAGCCGAAAAAGACAAGTATCAAATGATTTCACTCATATGTGGAGTATAAGAACAAAGAAAAAAACTGAAGGAACAAAACAGCAGCAGACTCACAGAACCCAAGAACAGACTAATAGTTACCAAAGGGAAAGGGACTGGGGAAGATGGGTGGGAAGGGAGGGATAAGAGGGTAAAAGGGGCATTACGATTAGCAGACGTAAGGTAGCGGGGGCACGGGGAGGGCTGTACAACTCAGAGAAGACAAGTAGTGACTCTATAGCATCTCACTACGCTGATGGACAGTGACTGTAATGGGGTTGGTGGGGGGTACCTGATGAAGGGGGTAGTTTAATCACCATAATATTGCACATGTAACTGTAGGTTAATGATACCAAAATAAATTGTAAAATATAATAATAATAATAATAAAGTAAAATTTAAAAATATATATATATATTACAGCTAAAAAACAAATAATAAATGGGGGAAAATGGAAGTTCCTATGACCAGGATTCTCACCTGAACCTAAACTACTCGATGATGTAACTGGCCTCCTGCTAGGCTACTGCTTCCACACCCTAGGCAATAAGCTATTACTGACTGAGTCACTGTATAAAGAGCTCTGTCCACTGCTCTGGGTGGAGGCAGAGATGGAGTGTATCACGGACCCACAGACTGCTGGATGCAGATGTGATTCTGGTGCTCGACCTCCAGCAGGGAGAGCAAGCCAGGCATAAACCCTTTTGCCCCAAGAATGTTCTGTTCTAATTTCTGATTTCACTGAATCTATAGTGAACTTGCCCAGAGCTGAAAGCCTCAGGCAAGACAATAATATAATTATTAATTTTAATTTATAAGAATATTAGTTATTAAAATAGAACTTCAATATTACCACTTTGCAACTATATATAAAATAATTGGTCTAGGCAAAAACAATTGCTAAATGCCTGCAAATATCACAAATATCACCAAATATCACAAAAAGAGATGTACCTTCTGGTGGAGTGCACATCACCACCTACGAAATAGTCTTGCCAAAAAGAAAGAAAACTGAATGTGATCAAGCCTCAAGATAAGACTACTAATTTACCAGAAATACAGAAGTCATATAAACATGATAATTGACACCACTGGGATGAAAGCAGCAAAATCCAGACTGGAGAAACTACAGGACCAAACAACAAATTTTTTCAACAAGTAAATATTGCAAGGGGAAAAAAGAGAGATGGAAGGGTGTCTTGCCTGAAGGTTTCAGCCCTGGCCAAATTCACTATGGATTTAGTGAGACCAAGAAACGACAATGGAACGTTCTTAGGGTAAAAGAGTTTATACCTGGCTTTATTCTCCCACTCGTAGGTGGAGAACCAGAATCACATCTGCATCCAGCAGTCTGCAGGTCTGTAATCCACCTCTGTCTCTGCCTCCACCAGAACACCAGGCAGAGCTTTTTATATAGTGACTCAGTCAATAATAGCTTATTGCCCACAGGTGTGGAAGCAGTAGCCTAGCAGCAGGCCAGGTACATCACCATGTAGTTCAGGGTCAGGTGAGGATCCTGGCCTAGGAAGTTCCATTTTCCCCACAAAGGGGAAACTATAAATTAAAAGGGATAAAATTGACATGTCAACCCATTGAAGTGGACTTTATTTGAACCATTATTCAAACAGCTGTTAAAAAATAGATTAGACAATTGAGGAAATGATATTGAGGAATTGTTATTAATTTTTAGGTGCTATGTTATTTTTAGATGTTTGAAGTTACGTGTTCTTTAAAATCATCTTTATAATATAGCAAAACATACTGATATATCTGAGGAAGAAATACTATATCTGAGACTTGTTCAAAATAACCTGAAGCAGAGAAGAAATGTGAGGGGGTATAAGTGAGACAAAATAGGCTGTTCATTTATACTCACTGAAGCTGGGCGATGGGTGTATGGGCGTCTGTTATACCATTCTTTTTTTGTATCTTTGAAATTTTCATAATAAAAATGAAGATAGAATATCTGCCTTATAGGATTGTTCCATGGGTATTAAATGAAATAATGTGTATAAATTTCTGGGTACATAATCAATGCCCAATTAAGTTTGTGGAATTGAATCAATGAGAAGATACGACTTGAGTAGTAACATAGACAATGGGTTTACATGCAGGTATTCATGAGTTGTTCAACCCACACATGGTGCAGTTTAGAGAACAGCTTGGATCTTCGCTGGTCCTCTGCAAAGTTACCCCAAGAGGTGGAGACTAAATATGGGACCCATGCCAGAAGAGGGCCCTTCAGACCATAGATGGCGAGTCAGGACCAGGCATGAACATCAGCAGGAAAATCTATATGATTTTCCAACTGTCAAAGAGAATTTTGCACTGGACACGTTAAAATTGGCAAGACAGATTTTATTCAAACTACTGCAGTAGGGGAGAGAGACTTCAGAATAGACCTGAACTCAGCTCCACTGAAACAAAAGGCAGAGGCATTTTAAATGCTGGGGTGTGTTAAAGGAAAAACACAAAGGGAGGTTAAGGAGGGGCTGGTCTCTGTAATTAGGCCATCTGTGTTTGTTAATTGGTGCTTATCCAGAGGAGAAACACACTTCTCATACCTTTATGACAGGCAAATTGGAGAAAGACGCCCACCAAAGTTAGCATCATACCCTCCCACGGGAACTGGAGATAGGGGAGCTAGCTCCCTAGATGCTTGCATTTCACAGAGATGGCTCCCACGTCCTTGAGGAAATATTCTGGGTTGTAGAAGATTTATATCTCAGACGTGCAGAGAAGGATTTACAATTCCAAGTTTCCTAAAGTCACTGCCTAGGAAAAGTGAAGTCAGGGGCCTCTTGTCAGGTTTGACCTGGAAGGAAAGTAAATCATTTGGCAGCGTTGAGCTTTCTGAGGCAGACGATCTAAGGGGGCTGGGGTCATCCTAGGGACATGGTCCAGAGCTAGTAGAAGCCATGCCAGAGTCCCGTCAGCTCCCTCAGTGGGGCGCTGGATGGCATTGTTTAATGCCACAAGTTTTACATTCTCACCACCAAGCACTAAGCTCTCTTCAGTCACTGCCCTGCCCCTTCACCTCTCCATCCCAAGACCCTGGCACAGAGAGGGTATGTCATGACACCCAAAAGGCAGCCAGCAAACGGTTGGGCAGCCAGAGCTGACTACAGAACCTGAAGTTAGAGGTGGAGAGCTTCTTGAGAATCCCACATGAGAGGTGAAACACTGGGACCACCTGAATGTCTGATATAGCTAAGTGACACAGCAGAATCCTCTGTGGCTGGAGGAAAAGAGCAAGGAAACTCTTTATATGTTGATGGGAAGCAAGCACCAATATATATGTTTGAGTAAAATGGCTGCAAAACCCTACCTATATCAAGCTACTGTTTGTGTTTAAAGAGGTGGGAGGGCAGGCTCTCTAGGCATGTGCAAGAGGCAGTGGTGGCGGATGCTTCTAAATCAGAAGGCTGGGTGACTGTAGACTGGGTGAAGCAGGCTTGCTTGGGGAGATATATTTTTTTGCACTGTTAGAAGGTTTAACCTGAAAAACAGGAAAAAAAACCCGAAGCGTCTATGGATGGGGGCAGGAGGAGCGCCACAGCTCCGCAGAAGCATGCCGACACTTCTCAGTGCTGCATGGGGCGGGGGAGAGGCTCATCTCAACGCCTCCTCTCGAGACAAATGCCCAACAAAGTTAAATGCCCATGAAGTAGAGCAGTAAGGGTGACCTTCTAGGGGGCCACCCTCTCCAGAAGGACTAAATTAGAACTTAACCCAGGCAGCCAGCACGAGTGCCCAGGATAATCGTGGGGGCTCTTTGCAGGGAGCTACTGAAAGGGTGGGTGATCCAAGCAGAACATTATTGGGGTCCCCGACGCTCCCCGGGGGGTTATGCTGAGCCACCCAAGTTGAAGACTCAATGTAGGAAAATAAAACCTAGTTTATGGTCGTCTGGCTAGGGAAATGCACATAAAGCCTCATTTATCTGATTGTAAATGAGCTGGTTGGGCAAGCTGACTGCCACAAATACATGATTCAGCAGAAATGAGAAGCTACTTCAGCTGTTATCAGTAGGTAATGAAAAGCAGTGCCCAGGGGCCGGAAAACCATCACAAAGCCTAGCGGCTATTGGAAAATAACTCGTAGATTTTATTTATTTATTTCAAGGACCAATGAATAACCATCTAAATAAGTCTTAGGGAAAACACCACAGTATGGAGAGAGAGGTGAAGCGAGAAAGGGCCCCCTTCCGGCAGGCTGTGCAACATCATACAGGAGGCAAGTCCCTGCCTGCATTCTACCTGCCCGCACGCCAGCCCAGCTGCACCCTGCCTCCCTCCCCTCCCGCTCCGCGACCGCCCGCTGGCCCCACTGCCCAGAGCACCTCTGGGCACCATCCCCAGCCTGTAATTGTGCTGCAGCTTCATTATCTACATTCCTTCTTGTCTTGCCAATGGGTTTCAGCCCCAGGCAAGTTCACTATGGATTCAATGTGACCAAAGAAATTGACAGCAAAACGTTCTTGGGGTGAAAGGGTTATACCCAACTTTACTTGCACAGTGGCAGGTCAGTCACTAAAATACTGTTCAGTAAGAGCGAGTCTGCATTCAGCAAGCTGGTACCTGCCTCTGGGACTCTCTGTCCGCACAGCCGTCCTCTGGGCCTCTCCACACAGTCGTCCCACGCAGCCGTCCTCTGGGCCTCTGTCCTCGGCGCTGCCACCACTCCAGCTTCCGCTCTGCTCTCCTGCAGCCTTGCAGCCGTGCCACCGTGTCACACCCAGAGCACTGGGCGGAGCTCTTTCTATAGAGTCAACAGCCATGTATTACTACAGGTGTGAAGTGAGCTAGTCAACCAGGGCCAGGTGAGAATCCTGGCCACAGGAACTCTCATTTTATCCACACCACACTGCAGGTTAGAGCCCATTCCAGGCCAACTCTGAGGAGGAAGCTTATCTGATAGAGGAATTTAGTGTTACTTATTTGCCAAGGAAACTGGGCATGTCTCTCAACTTACTAGTTTATCTGCATAATGTAGGTGAGTTGGTCCTGGCTGGGACACTAACTCAATGAGTAACTTGATCTGCATAATGCAGGACGAACTCTTTTGTGTGTGCATGTTGTTGCAGGGGTAAATGAGACAAGGAGGTGATGAACCCGGGGACACCTGGAGCGCTGCGGGGGAGGGGAATTGTGCCTGGTGGCATTGCAGGGCGCCTGCAGAGGCCCGGCAGTAAGCCCAGGGCCTCGGCACAGCCCCGCAGCCCCAAGGCACTAACTCCAGTGGGCAAGCCTGGCAGGTCCCTGAATTCTAGGGGTGTTTGGCCAGCTGCCTCTTGAGGGGCAAAGGTGCTCTGGGAGTTCTACAGGTTCCCCTCCACGGTCTCTGAGCAAAATCATGTGCTTCGGTAGACTCGTGAGGATAACCCTGTCCACACTTTCACTCTGAAGTGCAGGCCTCAGATACGATGCTCACGTTTGCCTGGCACTTGCACGTGTCAGCAGGGACTTTCACTCACTGACTCTTTTTATTCTCTCAGCAATGTCTGTGTGGCCCAGGAAGGTGAGATTATGCCCACTGTGTTATTCTGTTGGGGCTGCCAAAGTGCCAAAGGGCCAAAGTGCCAAGCAGGGCAGCTTAAACAACAGGAATCTATCTCCTTGCCGTTCTGGAGGCTGGAGGCCTGAGACCAAGGTGTGGGCAGGGCTGTTTCTGCTGAGGCCTCTTTCCCTGGCTTGCAAGTGGCCTTCTCTCTGTGTCTTCACATGCCTTCCCTCTGCACATCTGCATCTGAATTTCCTTTTCTCAGAAGCATACCAGTTGTATTGGATCAGGCCTCACCACCATGGCTTCATTTTAACTTAATCACCTCTTTAAAGGCCCTATCTCCAAATACACTCACAGTCTGAGGTCCTGGGAGGTCCAGTGTATGAAGTTGAGGGGGACACAGCTCAGCCCATAACACCCATTTCATAAACAAGGCAAAAGGCCCAAAGATCAAGTTACTCCCTGAGTTAGTGTCCCAGCCGGGACAACTCAGTGGTGGGTCTGCCCCAGACTGCAGACCTGTGGGTAAGCGGGCCGGCAGGATGCTGTGAGTGCCCACTGCTTGGTAAGATAGAGTCATAGCCAGCAAGGGCTGTTCTCTGAGAGGAGTTTAAACTCTGGGATGGGCCTCCTTTTTCTCCTTTTCTCTGACCTTTTCATTCGGAAGAAGCTGTCAGAAACAGTGGTCGCTCCTCACCCAAGCACACTCTAAGTGGAGCTAGCTGCTGTGGCCAGAACAGGAGGCTGGCCGCCATCCAGCCTGTCAGGCAGGTCAGCACGGGGACTTGAAGGCTGAGTAGCTTTGCTGCCGGCAACAGTGCAGGCCCCCCACCCCCAGGGATTTCTGCTTTTCTTTTTCAGTAATTTTAATGCTCAGAAAAATGTGCTGAGCCATTGGCCCTTGAGGCAGAACATCTTTATCCGAGTGGAGTTCAGGAACTCCTGAGCAGGCTACGGGCAGTGGACACCTGCGCGAAGAGGTGGAGGCCTCCCCTAAAATGCATGCCTGCATCAGCACTGGACACTGACCTCCAGGCTGGGAGCTCTGTCCCCTGCACGGCAACCACCCCCTACACCACCTAGTTCCAAGGGCTACTTGCAGAGCTGAGGGTTCATTATAGGGGGTGAGAGGTCATGCCCAGTGGGGGGGGCCCGTGCTGAGCCCTGCAGGTCCTGGTTCTGGGGGTGAGGCGTGTACCTGTTAAGGCCAGGCAGACCACCAAGAACACACTTACAGGTGGACAGAGTCAGGTTTATCAGCTTGCTGCAGCAAATGAGAACTGGAACGAGTGGGCAGAGGGGTTATGAGGTGTGGGCCTGTGCTGGGTGAGCTGGGGGAAGATTTCAGAACAGGGACTTGTGCTCCATTTGATGCTGTTGGGAACTGGGGGCAGCATGATGACTGGCTGTCTTCCAGGCCTTATCCAGAAGATGGGAGGCACAGAGCTGTTATCAGGAAATAGGAGCCCCTCACCTCTCACGGGGAAGAGGGACGCCCGGTTTGGGAGGCTGCAGCGTGTCCTTGCCTCTGTGCAGATGTGATTATGGCATGATCTCGTCTTTGCCCCTTTCCACCCAGATCACAGGGTCGCTGCCTGGTCACCACCAGTGCTCTGTGCTGGTTCCTGAACGAGTGAGAGTCCTATGGCCTAGCACTTAACTACCCACCCTCAGGGCCGCGGTTATACCTCCCCGGCCTGAATAGGGCCTCCTCGGCCTCAGCGCTGGGCAGAGGCCTGTGAACACAGAGCTGGCGTGTGTGTCTCCTGCCTCACGGGCACCGTGGCGAGGTTTCTTGGGCTGTGCTGACTAGAGAAGGCAGGGCCCGCTCTGTGCCTCAGAAATGCTGAGCAGGGGGCTCTCTGGGACCCACACTCCTGCTGTCTGCACCACTCCCCCAGAAGGCCACCTTGGCAGCTGGGCACCTACATGGTGAATGAGGTAGAATGGATGCATGGATGTAAGCCAGGCAGCAGCCTGACAAAGTCGAGTCCAGGCCCAGCTCTCTCCTGACCAGAAGTGAGACCCTGGCCCAGTTACTAACCCCCTAAGTGGACGGAGAACGAGCCCTATTTCCTAGGACTGCTGTGAGGACTGTGAAAGACGATGCAGGTAAACTAGAATGTAGGCTTCCGGAAGGCAGGAGCTCGGCCTCTCCCCCATCTCTCTGGCATGCTGCACAGAGCCTGGAACACAGTAGATGCACAATCAATATTGATAAAATCTACAAATGGAATTGCCCAGCAAAGTAATTTCCTAGGACTGCCATAACAAAGTACCACAGGGTGGGTGCCTTAAAATAACAGAAATTTATCCTGCCCCAGTGCTGGAGGCTGGGGGCACCAGGTTGGCTCTTGTGAGGCTCTGAGGGCAAGTCTGTTTTCTGCCTGTCTTCTACTTTCTGGTGGTAGCCAAGCCTTCACGTTCTTGGCTTAGAGATAAATTACCCCAATCTCTGCCTTCATTCACCCTGTGTGTGTGTCCAAATGTCCCTCTTAAAAGGACACCAGTAGCCTTGGCTGGCTCACCTTAATGACCTCACCTTAACTAATTACATCTGCAAGGGCCTATTTTCAAACAAGGTCCCATTCACAGGTACTGGGGCCAGGAGCTCAACACATCTTTTGGGTGGTACCCAATTCAACCCAGAACAGAAGCTATTGTTTTTCACATTATGGTCCTGATTTCCAAGGTTTTATCTTATTTCCTCAAATGTCATTTAAAAAGGTTCCAGAAATACCAATATTTCTGCACCTAATCTACTTCACCTTTGCTTCCTTTTGCACTTGAAATCAGACCCCAAATGCTATCAGGCCACACTGAGTTTGGAGTTCAGAAAGTAAAGCCATCATTCAGAGAGCCCGAGAGGATACGATTCCTATAGTAGAAACACAGGCAATGTCACTATGTTGCTGTGTGACTGTGGACAAGTCATTCACCTCTCTGAGCCTCAGTTTCCTCAACTGGTAAATGAAGAGATTGGCTCAAACTGACCTCTCCCTGCAGACCCACAGGGAATAATCCAGATTCGACGTTATAACTCTGGTGAGCAGGTAGTCACCTGATCTTTCTCGGGCACCCTGCCCGGACACAAAGAGCCCCAGGGCAGCTGACTCCCTGTCTGCCTTCACCCTGGCTGCTAACTGGCTGCGTGCCGGGTAACAAATCCCGTTCGCCCTGAGGCTCCTCATCTGTGAAGGCCCCGTCTAGTCTGGGTCTGCTCTTCACTGGGCAGCAGAGGAAGCCTAAGGGAAGAGATGCCCTCCAAGTGCCCTGCTGCCTCGTCCTCGGCGGCTCCGCTGGCGAGCTGGCTGTGTCTGGAGTGATCGGCGCATGCTGGCCCTCTCCTTCATTTCCGAGGGTGAGGCAGTGGCCCACGCCCCAGGGCTGGTGAAGCGGCAGATTTATTAACACCTACCCCTGCCAGAATATATCCCAGTTCGTTCCAACTGGCTGTGAAGGGATAAATTGGCTAGGTGGGGGGTCGCTGAGACAGCCGAAGCCCTCACCCGAGCCAAATCACAAACCAGATTCAATCAAACCAATGTCAGCTGGAATTCCCAGCTTGAACAACCCCCAGGTTCGTTTTAAAAGGTTCAGAGATTCTAAAGACTCAGAGATGAGAAGTCTGGCATCTGCAGCTGCTGCTGGGTACAAATGACCCTTCCTGCCGCTTCGCAGACACACTGCCATCATGGCCGCCAGTACCCTTTGCTGTGATCTGGGCCTGCAGGACACACTGGGAACCGCAGGAGCAGGGGGACGGTCCGATCCTCCCTGAGCCTGACACCCAGCACAGCGCCTGGCACAGAGAGGGAGGGAGGGAGGGAAGGCCGGTGGGCAGGCAAGCAGAGACAGCGTGTCACGGTGATGAGTGGCACAAGCAATAGAGTCCAAAAGAACTGGATTCTAATTCTGGCTCTGCTGCTGTCTTTTGACCTAAAACAAATCGAATTTCTCTGAATTTCAATGTTCTCATCTCTAAAATAAGGATATATTTATTCCACAGGTTTGTCATGGGAATTAAATCAAATAATTCACTTAGAGCACTTAGCCTAGTGTCTGGCCGTGGTGTGCAGTCAACAAGCTGTGGTAGGAATTTGCGTCATTGTTTGTGGCAGTGAAATGGTAATGACTTCTTGGACCCCGTGGCCCTCCTCAACCATCTTGCCCGGCCCCCTCTGCAGTACCTCGGGGGACAAGATTAGCATCTGCCCAGGCACAGTCAGGGCTGGACCCTGGGTGTCTCAGAAGCAGCCCACCTTATGACAGTGAGCCAAACCAGAGCAGCTGGGGAGCCCCTTGGAGATGGGGGAGTCCCAGCTGCCTCTGACCTGGTTACCTTGGCAAGTGGCGCCACCTCCTGGCTGCTCTGGGAACTGTCTTCATACCTAGTCACTCAGCTGCAAAATGCTATATAATCAACTCCACTGCCAGAGCCACCCTGACTGTGAGAGGCCAGCCATGCAGTCCAAGCTGCCTTGCAGTCTCTCCGTTCATGTCAGTGTTTCCCCGACAGCTTCCAATTTCCTGAGGATTATAAACCAATCATAAAATTTCAGTTTGCCCTGAGACTGCCTATACTAGCCAGTATGTCTGTTCATATTCCTGCCTGCTTGCATTTGTGATGAAGAATCCACCCTCTCATTTTCCTTCTTGGTTGCATTCTCTGTGGCTTTGGGTTTTAGGTCAGAGCCTGCATTTGGAGTCAGGGGTCCTGTCTCAGCTCACAAAATACTTCACCCAGGTCCCTAATCTCCCCACCTGCAGCTTTCTTATCTGAAAAATGAGGGAGAAAATTGCACCTACCACCATGGCCCTGGCCCTTTTGAAACTGAAAGAGAATAACGTGAGCGGGAAAGGCCCTGTCAGTGTCACGATCAGGCCGGCAGCTCCTTAGTCCGTGGGTGTAACCAGCGTCACATGCAAGCAGAGGCCTTTAGTGAGGCTGGCACGCATCGGCCCCGCCTCCTTCCTCACCAGGAGTCTTGACAGTGTAACATTTGTCACGGGAGCTGCCGTGGGGCCGCCACAGAATCCAGTTTTATTATGTTCATTCATGAGGAATTGAATATGGGTCTGTTGTGCACCAGACACCATATTTAATTCAAATATTAAAAAGTCAAAATTCTCAGACCCCAGGACCTGGAGGTCTAAGAGGGATGATGAGTAAATGCACCAGCGCATTGTTGAGCGCCTGCTCTGCGCCAAGCACGGTGCTGGGTGTGTGACGGGTGCCAACTGTACATTGAACAGGAGGGACTCGTGAGGTCCAAGGTCCCTTTCAACATGCTCGGTGGGAGTTAAATACTGTTAAAAAAAAAAAAAAAGGACCTGGATGATACCACAAAAGGTCTCATAATTTTTGTGATCACTTGTAGGTAACTAAAAATTCCATGCTCGTTTTAAGTCACAAAACGGTCTCAATTCAGTAAACAGAACATCCAGTCAATATATTATTCAACACGCTGACCCTGGTTTTCTCCCCACCACCGCCCCAGGTAGGGCCCCCCACCTAGGGGAGGCGGAGGCGGCCTGGTGGGCTCTTTCTCGCTCTCTCCTGCCCACAGGCCCCGCTACTGTTTCTAACCAGCCCCGTGTGAGCAGGGAGAAAGGGGAGAAGAGGGCCGGAAAGTTCTGCCTTGAGAGATCCCGATGTAAGGTGGTCTCCTAGTGCGTGTGCCTGGCTACATTAAACCTGAGGACCCTTTCCTGGATTCTTCCGAGACCTCCCTGCAGGACCAACTGCAAGAAGGGGGAGAGGCCCTCCTTCCGCTGCCTGCGGCGTCGCCTCCCCCTTGAAGGCGGCCCTCTCGGGTGGGACGGCTCTCAGCTGAGTCCAGGCCTACGTGCCTGTCGCAGGCTGCACTCTGGCTGCCCAGGATGGCTCCCCCGTTAGGGTACCAAAGAGGCACACGGTGGCTCTCCGGTCTTGACTCAGGCAATTTAACATTCTGTTAAACACATTAAACACATACATTTCTTCCCATCAGCTTGCAGCCCTGAGTAGAAAGTTTCCTTATCCCATCCTACAGGGAGGGTGTCCTTAAGAGCATCCCGCATCTCCAAGCAACAACGGCAGGGCTTGAAGCCCTGTCTCTACAGTCAGAGCCCACAGTCCTCGGCGAGTCGTTGCTGCTGGGCTCTAAGGGGCAAAGGACTGGCGCTGGGACAAGCCAACACACCTCTCTGTGGTTCTTCATTTTTTATGACCTCCGAGAGCCCTTTGCATTCTAAAACTGTAGTGAAATTCCTGAGTTGAGGTTTCATGGAACAGATGGCAGAGAGTTCTGCAGAGGCCGCGTCCTCCCGTGCGGGAGGCTGCCCGCCCTTCACTCCCCACGTCCTGCTCGGCCACCCTAGTCTCACGAGGGTGTGCACCTTTCGCAAGTGTGGGGGAGAGAGAGAAACGCCATTCAAATGGTGCTGGCATTCGGTTCCCTCCATGAGGACGCGCGCTGTACCGAGCGTGAGACTGAAGGCATGAATTTGCATTCTCTTTAAACAGGCTCATTTTCCACGTGCCTCTCCTGAGGAGAGGATTATGCCGTGCTGAGCATGACGCTGGGGTTTCAGGAAAGGAACTTTCCAGATAACGTGACTCCTAGTTTAGGTCAACTATCTCATCTGGAGAAAAACCCCAGCGGTGCTGGACCTAGTGACCTGCTGTGGGTGACCACAACAGCACCCGTCCAAGGGATTTCCAGGGATAATTTGTGCTGTGCATTTGCAGTGTCTCCTAACGCCCTTGCCTCGGCGCTGTAGACAGGCCTCCTGCGCCGCACAACTCACAGTACCCAGCATCTCTCTGCTGGTCTCCTGAGAACCTCACAGCCACCCTGTGAAGTAAACATACCAGTGTTATTACCCCATTTTTACAGATGGGGAAACTGAAGCTCAGAGATGAGAAATTCCATGTCTAATCAAAACCAGGACTGGAACTTCACTTTCCCATTCCAAGTCTAATACTCGGAGTTCTCTCTTTGTCTTGGTGATGTTCGCACAAGATTGCATGAGCGTTTCTCTGCGCTGCCCTGTTTCCCTCACCATTCACCCCCCATTCCCAGAACCACCTCCCTGGCTCCTCAGCCAGGCCCCAGTGGAGAGTGAGGTGGAGCCTTGAGCACAGGAACGGTGGGCATCTTCTGTAGTTCTTTCGATAGGTATTAGCCACACCCACCCCGCCGGTCCACCAATGTGTGCCTGTGTCCCACCCTGATGGACTGGGGTTGTGTGTCCACATAACAGAGATTTTGTTCCCTTCATTTCATCAGCCTGGCTTTGCAGACCCAGGCCCAGGGTCTGCAAATAAATAGAGCATATTTATTCCCTGATTGCCCGTAGAGCCCATTAAGTTCCACAGGAGATTAACAAAGCTAACATTTATTGAACCCTTACTGTGTGCCAGAATTGGTTCTGAGGTTCTTGCATATTTTTACTCATTTCACCTCACAACCACCTTTATGAGGCCCGTACATTTATGACCCCCTTTTTAAAGCTGAGGAAACTGAGGCAGACAGCAGTTAAAGAACTTTTTCCAAGGTCACACAGCGAGGAAGGGATAGAGATGAAACTTTCACCTTGGGTGGTTTAACTCCAGAGCCTGTGTGCCCAGCTCCGCTGTAGACAGACGGAGCCTCAAAGCATCCCGAGCCCAGAGGCTTTCTGGGATGAAGAGCCCAAGGTCGAGAAGAGCACCTGGCTTAGATGGAGTCCCAAGGGCAGGGCCCCCGTCTGGTTTCCTGAGGACGTGAACTATCGTGGTGATGCGTCCAGGGGGAACCTGTCAGGGAGGAACCTGCGAGAGGACCACCTCAGGCCATCTTCCAGCTTCAGTGTGACCTTCCTGGGGGTCTGAGGAGGCTAAGCTCCAACTCAGAGGTGCCTGACCCCAAGCGAGGGAGCTGGTTCCCTACCCTCACCCTAGAGGTCGGTCATTCCTGACAGGCTAGTCCAGGGAACTGAAAAGTGTGTGCAGGTAGCCTGAGGACACTGCCCCAAAGGACCCAGTGCCGACTGGGAAGGGACAAGCTGGGAAACCTGCGGGGCACACAAAACTGGTCAAAAAAGAAATCCAATCTGGGGGAGTGCTGGCAGCCACCCCTGAAATAGGAAGGAGGCATTTGCAATTGAGCTTAAGCCTGTAGCTCCGGGCCGGAGGGGTTCCCAGCTCTAGGCAAGGTTACTATGGATGCAGTGAGACCCAATAACAACAGAACACTGTGGATGAAAAGGGGCTCACACCATGCTTTATTCTCGGTGCGGTAGTTCTGAGGCACTAGACACCACCCCACCTCTGTCTCTGCCCCTGGCTCAGCCTCTGCTCCCCTCTGCCCTTAGCACAGGGCGAAACTCTTCTTACAGTAATACTGGCCGTAATGGCTTGTTGCCAGCAGGTACGCAACCATGAGCCCGCACTGTGGGCTAAGTATTACCTCACGGCATGTACACAATGGGTATCAGGTGAGGATCCTGGCCATGGAACTTCCGTTTTCCCTACAAAGCCTCAGCGAGTCCCCGGGGAGAATACAGTCTTCTGACATTGGTCGGAGCCCAGGAAACAAACCTTGTCAGAGGGAAGTTGAGATAACCATTTCTGCAGGACCCCCTTCCCGTGAACACGAAGTGGGGCTCAGAGAGCCCGAGCCATGGGCACTGAGTCCGCACGACCGACCCCCAGCCCCGCGGCCCTGCCTGCTGCCCGCCACACTCGCTGGCCGTCCAGGGTCCGCACGCACTGCCGTTCAGCGCCACCAGGCGGCAGGCCAGTCCCACGGCCGCTCTAAGGCCCTGCCCTCCGTCCTCCCCGCCCGCTTCTGCCCCGCCTCTCCAGCCAGCCTATCCCACCAGCCCATTCCGGTTGTGGGCGGGCCCACGGCATGCCCTTCACTGCGCTCCTTTGCTCTTCCCAGTTGTTTTACCTTAGCTCATGTTTTTCTTCTTAATTATGAAATATTCCCAACATATGTAAAGAGGTACCCCACACCCACAATTGTCAGCCTTAATGTTATTTCCTGCAGACATTTTATTTCTTTTAATGTGAAATCAAAGATTTCTCCTGAAACACCATTCGTGCTCTATCCTAATTCCATTTCCTCCCCCAGAGGCCACCACCATTCTGTATCTGGCACTTGGCATTCTTACCAATGTTGTTCCAATTTTACTGTGTGCGTATACAAGCCCTTTACAGAATTATTTTGCATGATTTTAAGCTTTATGTTAAATGGTATTATGCTGTACATTATTCAGTGTTCTCCAGGGAAACAGAACCAATAGGATGTTTAGACAAGGGGGTGGGGAAGGGGGATTTATTTTAAGGAATTGGCTCACAGGGTAACAGAGTCTGGGAAGTCCAAGATCGAGGTGTCAGCCAGTTGGAGACCCAGGAAGAGCCAGTGTTCCATTTAAATCCAAAGACCATCTGCGGGCAGAATCCTCCTTCCTCTTTCCTTTCTTCTACGAAGGCTTGAAACTGATTGCTTCGTGACAATATGGAATGAGGCCCAACCACATTATGGAAGGCAGTCCATTCTACTCAAAGTCCACCGACTTAAATATAAATTTCATCCAAAAGCACCCTCACAGAAACATCTAGAATAATGTTTGACTAAATATGTGGGCACCATGGCTTAGCTTAGGTAACACCTAAAATCAACCATCACATACTATTTCCTTCTTCAACTTGCTTTCTTCAGTCCTTATTTGTTTCTGAGATTTATCCATGTGGATATATGTAGCATTTCATTGTGTATATGCCATAGGTTATGAATTTTTCTGTTGATGGATGTAGGTTGCTTCCAGTTTTCTCTATCAAAAACAGGAGAGGGCATAAACCTGCTGAGGTCACATGGGAGAGTTTCTGTATAGGTCAGAGGTGGGCAGATACAGGCGCCTGTGTTTGTAAATAAAGCTTGACTGGAATGCAGTCATGCCCATGCGTATCCTAATCACCTACGCTGCTGTCATCCTACAAGGGCAGGGTGGTGTAGTTGCCACAAAACTGCCAGCCCACAAAGCCTAAAATACAAAGCCCCATACAGAAAAAGTTGCTGACCTGCTCTAGGTCAGTACCTAGGGGTGGAAATGGCTGTGGGCAACATTGGCATTTATGCAACATTGGAAAACCCCTCCCCAAAGGGCTGCACAAACCCACCCCCCAGAAGAGCGCATGAAGAGCGTGAGAGCTCTGCTTTCTTCATGTTCTCCATCCCAAAGGTTTGCCAGCTGGCTGCTTATGAATTCTCACTGGTACTCCCCGTTGGTTCTTTAATCATGTATCACTTATTCCTTTAACAAACGTCTGTTAAGGGATTACTGTGTGCCTGGTACTATCGAGTTAAAGCTGCCACATTTTACAAGAGAAGAAACGGAGCTGCCTAATGTCAGAGGCATGGTGCAAGCAGGGTGGGAAGGCAAGACGGTTGTGTGTGGCTTTTGCAGGCACGCTCTGGAGAAGGTAGCGCTGGGAAAGACAGGTGAACAGCTGCCGTTATTCTGCAGGCCTGAGGAGGCTCAGCTGGGAAATACAACCATTTGGCGGTCAGCCTATAACTTCTGACAGTCAGGGGCACCTACATTGTAATTCTTAGCAGAAAAGGTCTATATTTCACACAACCATCCGTAGTTTTGTAATTATACTGGTTTTTGGTCTTCCCCTTTGACCTCAGAAAATAAAACATCTGTGATTATGAGCGAGAGAGTGTGTGGCAAAGAAGTTGTCTGTAATTGATACAGGGAGAAATACAGCTTTATGGCTCGAAGTCACCAAGATAGCCAATAAATGAAGGGAAAGTGAGTGAGCTAAATCTTCATTTACTGGTTGGGAAGTCAACCAATAATGTCTGTGGCTGATAATCCAAGGAATCAAGGAATGTATACAAATATGGGACAAGCTCTGGACAAGAGAAAAGCTGAAACCGATGGGGAACAGGACGCAGGGAGAGGCAGAGGAGCAGGGGAACTTTGATGAGGTGGAGAGATGGGGGTGTCATCATTCTAGTCCCTCCCTAACTCTATATGTAGTTTTATATAGTTGAAATTTCCCATAATAAAACTTTTTTCTTTTTTAAGGGCAAAAATGAGCTTGGGTTGTGAAGTCAGATATAGATTAAATTCAGCTGTGCCCCTTAGTTCTGGGTACAAGTTACTTAACGCTCTGGGTCCCAGTTTCCTCATTTGTGTAATGGAAATCGCTAATATGTACCCATTTTGTACAACCATTTGCATCAGGTGTAGGGATTAACCAAAAGCGTGGCTGGGAAGGGCTTATCAAGGCATAAAACATAGTAAAGGCTTTAAAAACACTTGGGTTGGTTTGTTCGGTTGCTTCTCTTTGGGGTTTTATGACGTTTGGCTCTAAATTTTGAGATCTGCCTCCCAGGCACATTATGGTTAGTTCTGCACGTCTATGTTCTGCCTCACATGTTGGTGTTGATGCGCTCTCCTCGGCTAGCCTTCTTCATCCACTCAGTCTTGTGCTCACCTCCTCACTAGTGGGGTGCCTGTGTGCCAGACACGAAGCTGTATGCTGAGGAGGCAGAGATGAGGGGCTGTCCCTGTCCCAGGGACACTTGGCTCAATGGCGGGGGGTGGGGGACAGAAAAAGATTGGAATAAAAAGCCTGCAGTGGCAGAGGTACCCACAAGGGTCTAGGGGGTTCAGAGGGTGCCCACTGCAGACTCAGCTGGGCTTCCAAGGATCAATAGGGGTTACCCGATAAAAGAAGGTGGCCTGGTTAGGTCATGACATGCAGGGGTAGCTGCATGAGTCCAGGTCTGCAAGCTGGGAAGACCTGAGTCTGTTCAGAGAAACAGTTGAGTTCATAGCAGGGTTTGAAGAAGAGAGAAAGCTAGTGTGAAGAGCAAAGCCCAAATGGCGAGGGTTTAGTCAAGAGCACACCCTTGAGTACAATGTGAGTTCAAATTTGCACCTTCACAAGTTTGTTCCTGTAGAAAGGGGATGGCAAGTTGGAAAGCAGTTGCTCCAAATCTAGAAAGAGACAGAGACAGAGAGGTCACAGAGGGAGCTCAGCTGGCTGCCCTGTGCTTCATGTGCCTGGTGCTCAAACCTCAGATTTTATTAGGGCGTCTGTAGGACATTACGTCCTGAAGGGTTGGCTCACAACAAGGAAACCCTCCTGACATAAACGCAGGACTATATACTATTATACAGGGGTGATTAAAATTAAGTGCCCAGCACTGGTGCCGAATCTCCAAAGCCAGCACTTTTATCTCTGGGTAGCTAGATGCAAGCTGCAAGGTGAGCCTAGAACCTGGCACTGGAATGGATGGAAAGGCTTCCAGGGAAGTTCAGACCTAAGGAACTCTGTCCTCGTCAAGAGTGAGGTCCACCTCCAGGGACCGGATGATTGCCTGAAAATGGTGGCTTCTCACTCCATGCTCACCTGACCCTTCCACAGACAGGCTTTATTTGGCCAGAGTACAGTCTGATCATGAGGTCAGGTTTATTTGCAATAGAAACTCAGAAGTGTCCATTATCCCGTCCTTCCAAAGAGCCACCCTTAGCCCTCGGGTGTTGCTAATTGTCATTGGACTCCCAGTGGCTTTGGCTGCTCAGGGACGAACTATCTTGGAGATGGTTCAACATCTCCATTACTTTATGATGTGTTTCCTAACTCCACTCGCAGATACAATCTTAACTCACTGTGCTCAGGCATATTTTATACCCCCAGGTAACAATTAGCAGGTCAAACTAGAAAGGAGATGACTAGCGCTTGAGCCAAGGATGGAGAATGGAGTAGGAATGGAGTGTGGCGCATCAGTGAGGAACTAAGTGTTCCGATTTGGGAGATGAAGGACAGGGAGGTGCTGAAGGTAAAGTCATGTCAGAACCAGGTAGGAAGGTGGGAGCTCCCCGCAGGTAGGAGCCAGGTCTCCCCGCCTCGGCTCTCCATGAAGAGGTAGCGCTATTGCTGGGATCCTTCTTTCAGCGGACACGTACTGCCGCAGACACTGCGCTAGGATGGATCAGAGCAGAACAGAAAGGTGGCGCCTGACCCAATGGAGTTTATATTCTGGTGGTAAATGAGAGGTAGTAACTAATAAACCAAAAAATAAAAATTGATACTAACTACAACCTGTGTTTTTCAAGAAAGCTAACAAGGCAGAGAAGGGCAGAGTGAAGGGGGTTTCGGCCTTAGGTGTAGTGATGAGGGTGGGGGGGGCCAGTCCATGCCGGGAAGAGGGGAGGAGCGGTCCGGGCCGAGGAGTCAGCCCATGTGAGGGCCTCGGGTGGGGAGAGAGGCTGCTGTGGGCCAGAAGGACCAGAGGCCAGCAGGGCAGAAGCCCCAGGGACAGTGGGAGGAGTGGCGAGCAGGCAGGGCCTTGGAGGCCACTGTCAGAGGTCTGGGTGTTAGTCTAAGAAACACCTCTAAGTGTTTGATTTAATCAGATCAACACGATCTGATTCTAAGGGTTTAGGAAGATCATTCTGGAAGCAGGATGTAGAAAGGATGAGAGGGAAGAACGGATGCTGCAGAGTCCAGGACAGCGTGATGGCGACACGCACCAGGCGACGTCGGTGGGAATGCAGAGAAGTAGACAGGTTTGAGATATGCTGTCGGGGGTAGAATCGACCAGATTTGGTGTTGGATTAGACGTGGAGTGAGAGGAAGTGAGATGTCAAGGCTCCACCCCCTGGGTGGATGTTGGTGGTCTATGACATGGGGAAGATGGGGGGTGGAATTTAAGGGCAAAAATAAAAAAAACCCGTGGGGGTCATGTTAAGTTTGAGATGTCTGATAAACAGCCAGTAGAGAAGGTGTCAAGGAGAGGGTGGTATACAGGTCTGGAGAGGAGAGTTCCGAGCTAGAGAGGCAAATGTACAAATCCTCAGCACATATATGTAAATCCACGAACACAGACCAGATCATTTAGGGATTAAAAAAATCAAGTCCCAAGGCCCAATCCTGAGAAATTCTAGCATGCAGAGGTCAGAGAAGGGAGAAGACTAACGAAGAGACTGAGGAGGAGTGGTCAGCGAGGCCGGGGGAAGGGCAGGGGAGGGTGGTGTCACGGAAGCCGCGAGAGATAAGCGCATCTCCCGCGACGAGTGCGGCGGCCGGCAGCCCACGGGGATCCCAGGAGCCTCCGTGCGGCTCAGTGGCACGGCCCCGCGTCACGGTGAGGGGGCCTTACCGTCGGGTGTGAGGGCCAGATCACGACTTTGGTTCGTTTACGGCTGGAAGGGAGTCATGCTGAGCATTCTTCACAAACTTGAAAGTCGAACGTGAGAAGGGCTTCCCGGGCCCCTTGCAGCAGCAGGCTTGCGTCGCTGCTCCCCACGCCTGCAGCCCTGGCTGCTGGGACGCCGGCGTCTTTAACTCCAAATACGGCATTCACTGTACCTCGGGCCCAAATGAAAGCCCTTTTTAAAATGCTGCTTGTCCTTCACATTTTTTAAACACCACAGTGGTCGAATCTCTCACATGCCACCTCCAGCTCTGTATTTTAACAACTACGCCCCGGTGAGGACCAGTAGATGGGAGAAGACCCTCATCACAGCACCGCGGACCCGGACTTTTCAGATTAACTGTGGAGGAAAAGCTGAAAGAAAAAGAAATCAAGCCACGTGATGGCAGCAGTCTTCATTTAACCGCCTGGGCCATCAGAGAAAGCGGAGCGGGAACAGGGCCGGACGGCACACCCGCCGGACTCATCCACCCCCCAGTCAACCACTGCCGCCCCCGGGCCAAACGACAACACTGCCGGCGCCACCACCACCGAGGAATACGGGCTCTGCGCCCGGCCCTCTGCTGACGCCGCACACGGCGCTGGGGCAATCGTCACCCCTAGCCCGGGAGGGGTGTCATCTGCACGTGTGGACAAGGGGGCCAGATCTTAGAGTCGCCCACGTAACTGGCCAATGCTGGAGAGCGGAGGCGCTGGCTTGGAGAAGAAGAGAGCGCTGTCCTTGTCCCTGGGTGTGACTCAGCCGCAGAAGGACCCGGGGAGAGAGGAAGAGTCAGCCAAGGCCCCGCAGGCACGCAGCCGCTCAGGCTGAATCCCCGGGTCACCCTGGATTCCCTCCCCTCACTCTCCTCATGACTGCTGGTGTGTCCACCCCCCGAAATGTCTGAAACCTGTCTGCTTCTCTCTACTGTCCCTACAACCACCCTCATAAGGCCACCGTCATCTCCCTGGGCTCCTGCAAGAGCCCCCTTGCTGGGCCCTCAGCACGGCCCCCTGTACCCTCCCATCCTCCCTCGCACAGGAGTCAGGGACCCACCACCACAAGGTCACCCCTGTGTCCTGCTCAGACCTTTCAAGGGCTTCCCAGCAAATCCCACCTCCTTTCTATCTGCCCAAGGCCTTCCCTCCGTGGGCTGGTCTTTGCCTACCTGTCTAACTGTACCTCCTACACTAGCTGCTGATTGCTCTATAACCAGCCCGGAGCCTGGCACAGGGGATATAAGCCCATGTCCTGAAGAAATGAAGGCAACAATGAGTACACAGATGAATAAAGCTTCATAGAGGAAGCCACACTCAAGCCGAGCATGCAGGTGGGTAGGACTTCTCAGGCAGCAAGGCCTAGAGGTGTGAGGGGTAAGACAGGGTGTTCCAGGTCCAGGCACCAACGGCCACAGGGCCAGGGCAGGATTCCAGGAGCAGCCTGGGAGGTGGCATGAGCAGGACCAGCAGAGGGTCTGTGCAAAGCAGGGTTTCTCCAAGGGCAGTGTGCCCCGGAAGCCCTGGAAACTTGGCAACACAGACTGTCAGTCCCCCACTCCAGAGAGTCTCACTTACCTGCCTGAGTAAGTCTGAGAATCCATACTCTCCCAGGTTTCAGGTAGCACTGACGCTCCTTGTCCAGGGACCACACTTTGAGAGCCGCTGGTATAAAGTGTGCTAAGGAAGCTTCCAAGTGGGGGTGCAGAGGAAGACAGCTTCAGGGAGGGAAACTGAGGCAGCTGTTGGCCGGGAGCAGGGTGAGCCGACTCGGCCAGGTCAGCCTCCCTTTCCCTTTCCCCCACCATCCCTCCAGAACAGAGCCCGTGCTACCACCTCCCCTGACTGCCCACTCCCCTGGGGCTCAACCTGCCATTCTCCTCGACCCCGACGGGCGCTTTGAAGGCACCTTTGTTTCTTGCTCCAGCAAAGCCTGTGAGTCCTGAGTCATAGTCCCTCAAGAGCACCTCATCTCACATAGCAATTCCCACTGATCTGCTAAGACAAACAGTGGCTGTTTTTAACAGGAGACCCTGCGTCATGTCTTCCTGATGGTCCAAGTTCCAGCTCTGTTTGAGCTGAGGGGAGAGAGGGGCGGGCGAACTTGCCCTGCTGCCTTCCCCACACACCATGTGCAAACTGCCAGCCTGCCCACCCTTAATGTCTAACATAAGTGCAATTATTCCACTAGTTCATACTTTTTCCTACTAGAAAAGAGGGCCCAAGTGGCTCCAGGGTCATGAGCGATATACCCGTATTCACAGCATCAGCCCCATGACTGCATTAACATTTGGTATTTTTATTACCTTTTCTTGTGGAAAGAAAAGGATCAGAGAAATGAAGTTAATTTGCACCTAGTTCACTATAAATCTGAGAGGACCAGTAGCTAATGAACATCTCTCGCAGTTTTAAACACAAATTATCTTTCTTCTACAGGGCCTGACAATAAAGTGCCCAGCAGCCTAAGTCCTCCAGGCCTTCAGGGTTGGACGCATAGATCTGCCCCCGCTCTTGTCAGCTTACAGGGCTCAGAAATGAAAGCTCGGAGGGTTGGGTGGGAGACTGCTTGGTTTTTGGTCTGATTTGGCAAACATCCTCATGTTCAGGCAGGAAGATATTTCTTTACCTTCGTGATGCAACCTAACTGGGAAACAGGAGTCCTGACTGTTCCATGTTGCAGGAAAGAGAAAACAATCCTCAACAACACAGTCTTTTTTGATTCTGATGTCTTTCCGTTTCCAAAGTTGGTGATTAAAAACAATCACACTTTTGAGTCATGTTGACCTGGTTTGGCATTCTGGCTCTGCCCCTGTCCAGCTGTGTGATTTTGGGCACTTTACTTAAGTTCTCTGAGCCTGAGCATTCTCATCTTTAAAATGAGTGCATTGAAATCGGTGTTAGAGTCCTGAGCATTTAGTGAGGTCATGAGTGCTGACTAGTAGAGTGTGGGGCGCAGTCAGTGAGCCGGTGTCTACTTAACCATCCGCTCTCTGTGCCGATTTCTCGGGTGTAAATACTCTCACCATGGCTGATATCGAGCTATCAACGTGCTGTCGCTGAAGGCAGAGTTGAGAAGAGAGGCACATGAGCACATAATATAGTGTTTCCACTGTCCAGATACAATGGAAGCCAATAATCTGAAAAGCAGAGATGACAGAGTAGAACAATCAGGAAGTAATGAGTATTTATGATCTCTGCACTTTGAGTATTACCTGTCTTTTAATATAATTTATGTAATTGTAAATTCACGTAATTAAAATTTTCATGATGGCTGTGGTTAACAAACCAGCTCGCAGAACTCCTGACACCCTTAGCAGTCTGCTCCGGCCGGCCAGTACAAGCCACTTCATCACACGTGGAGGTGGTCAGTAAGCCTGACTTCCCTCCCCGCTTCCTTTCCTGTCTGCAGTTTTCCCCAGTAGAGACAAAGATACTCCCGGTTCCACTGCAGGCGCCACGCTTTACCTTTCGCATTAGCCCCCATCCCCGTCCTCAGCCTGTGCTAAACCTCAGCCCAGGTTCCAGCCTCATTATGCCGCCTGATGGGCCTTTTCTACAGCTGGGGAGGCTGAGCCACCACCAGCAGCGGGGACATTCTGCTCGGCTGAGGCGCCTGCAGGACGACAAAGGGCTCTCTGTGGCGGAGCAGTGGGCCGGCGGTTTATTCTAGGATTCTGTCTGTGAAGGAGATAGGGAAGCACAGCCACCAAACACGCGTTGGCAAGTGAAGGCCTATAATTAGCCTCTGCTGGCAGCTTGAATAAGCCCCTGGTTGTTACTACACAACAGCTAAAGCAGGAAGACCTCCAGCTTCCCGGAGCCTAGCTCTGCACAAGTCTGGTAGGACAGACGTTGGATAGAACTACCAATCTGCTGGGCAGCAGGCACATCACCCCAGAGAGAGCACCTGTCCCCAACCCCTAACTGCAAACAAGGGGCAGGACGCAGAGCAGCCAGCCCCTCGCCTCACCCCACCTACCAGCAGTCGGCACTTCCTCCCCAACGCTCACTGATTGCTCCCTGCAGCCTCTTATTTACAAAGAGTGTGCAATCCACTGGAGAAACGTTACAGATCCACCCACTAGGTACTATTGTAGTGGGGGCAAAGCAGAGCAAACAGGAGAGGAGCTACCTCTAAATGCTGTCAGCGCTCGTTCTGGATGGCGGGACGGGAGGTGGTTGTGTTTTCAGCCATCTTTCTGCTTTTCCAGAATCGAATGCCTCTACATATGATAATCTGACAAACACTCAGGCATTTTGTTCTTTTACTTTTTCTGTCCATGCCTGGGTCCCAAGCTTAAAAAGCAGAAACAAAGAAACAAACCTACACTGCACCAAGGTGAGGAATTGAAGCTCTGGAGCCCCTGGCTTACACACAGCCCTTTGTATTGGTCATTTTGTATTCTTTTTCTTAAAGGCAGTCTCCCAAATCCTATAAACTCTGGGCCCACATCCGCCAGTATTTGCCCCTGCATGGCCACCTAGCCTAGAGAAATTTAAAAGCCATTTTCTCAACAGCGATAGTCTTTGAGCTCACGGCCTGGGCGCCTGCTATGGCGTGGGGTCCCGTGCTAGGGTAGGATATGTGCCATGGGCATCATTGTGAGAAATCTCAGGGTAATCGCCTTTGGCTTTAAATTTGACATCTGCAAAAGGCATCACTGAGAGTCCAAAGGCTGGGAAAGGGGCTCCTGGCTGGGGGCTGCAGCTCGC
>JAQQAC010020790.1:19877314-19935368 GCA_029783875.1 Phataginus tricuspis | reverse complement strand
TTTATGAGACATAGAATCACATATTTCTTCCAGCCGACCTTTTCCTCACAATGTGCAATCCTGCTGGGAACGGGGCCACCTGCAGGCAAAGGCCTTCCGAAGTTTCTGAACAGAGCCACTTAGGGTTCAAAGGTCGACCTTTCCCACTTCAGTTTGCCCATGGGCAGGACTGGGGGCCCTCCCCACAAGGTGGCAAGGTATATTCGTTTCCTATTGCTTTGTAACCATTTACTGCAAACTTAGTGGCTTGAAGCCTATACGCTGGTTATCTCACAGTTTGTATGGTGGGGAGTTCAGGTACAGCTTAACCCAGTCTTCTGTTTACGGCCTCACTGGGCTGCAGTCCCAGTATCAGCTGGGGCTTTGTTCTCGCCTTCTGAGCTCATTCAGGGGGTTGGCAGAACTGAACTCCTTGCAGCTCAGGGCTGAGGCCCTCGGCCCCTATGGGCTGCTCCTCTCCATGGGCAGCTCACATGGTGGTTTCCTCTTCCCAGACCAGCAGAGGAGCACCGCCCTTTCAAGGCTTTGCCCTGATTAAGTCAGGCCCACCCGGGATACTCTTCTTTTTGATCAACACAAAAATAACTGATTTAGGGCCTTAATTACATCTGCAGAATCCCCTTACCTTTGCCATATAATGCAGCCTAACCATGGGCGCAACACTGGGGGCAGAGATCACGGAGGCCGTCCTAGAATTCTGTAGAGGCAGAGAACTAAGACTGCATTCCCCCCCCAGCTCCTGCCATCCCATCTCCCCTGCTAGGTGGACAGCGCCACCTTCGGCCTGCCTTCTTGGGAGGAGTCCAGGTCCTCTCTTCCTTGTCTGGTTTCTCAGCCTAGGCACTCTGCTCTCTCACCCTAAATCTGGCCTGCAGTCTTCTCCCAGGGAGTCAGGCTCTGTTTTGCCTTCCCACCTGCTCCGTGGACCTCCCTTCCCCGGGAAGCCTCTACTCCCTCATCCCTAGAAGCCTCCTTTGCTCAGTGCAGCTTGGTGATGTGTACAGTAACCAAAGGCTTATTCCATTACCAGCACAGACTGGTGGGGTGGGGTGGGAAACGCTGATGAGCGAGAACTCAGGCTCCTTTATAGTCCCGAGGGGCCAGAAATTCTATAGCAAATAGGTTGCTCCCATGCTCTCTGCCCTGACGGGAGGCCTACACTCCACTCGGATCAGTGTAAGGCGTTTGTGGTCAGGAACGTGGTCTGAGCTGTAACCATCAGGCCTGAAACAGTCAGGATGACAGATGGTGGAGACGGTTAAGCATGCAGAGAGGTGAACAGGTTGAGATGAACTGTGAGGGGTCTGGTGATGGAGAGCCTCAGAGCTGGAGGAGAGTACAGACTGACTGGAGCCGTACCCTCTAACAGACATTCCGCAGTGATGGAACTGTTCCGTAATCTGGGCAGCGTTCTGATATGGTAGCTATTGGCCACATGTGGAGGCTTGCAATGTGCCTCATACAACTGAGAAACTGAATTTTTTATTTTACTTAATTCTTATAGCCACATGTGGTGAGTGGCTACCATATTGGACAGCATAGGTCTAGATCTACCCATAAGGAGATGAGAAACGTTGGATAACCTGGATTACCAATAGGAGTCAATATTTTCTAGGATATATGAAATTGGGTTAAAATGGATTTCTGTTTCTCAACTGAGGTCACTGGCTTATAGACTGCAAGATGGCCTGGTGTGGTATTGCCTTGATGGCCAAGGGGGAGAGTTCCTGTCAAGGAGAATAAAAAGAGCAGAGCCCCTGAGGGCATCTGTAATCTCAGCGTCCCTGTGTGGTGGAGAGAAACTAGTCCTCTTTCTGTGATATGATCCCTGCTGGCTCTCCAGTGAAATAAGCCACAGGTATTCCAGTGTGTTTGAGCCAGCACTGAAGGGGGGGCTTGCCTTAGTTTCTTTTCTTATTTACTTTTTAAAAGCATTTTTAATGTAGAATACCCTCACTCGGTTCAAAATCCAAAACGTGCAAAATCATATACAATGAAAAATGATATCCAGCCCATGTCCCAACCACCCAGTTCTTTTCCATGGGGGACAATCTATCTCATCCCTTTCCTACATGTTCTTTCAAAAACATTGTATGCATGTACAAGAAAATATGTATATATTTTCTCTCTGTTTTTACACAGATAGTAGTATTCTGAACATACTCCTTTTTAGCTGCATGACACTGAAGCACAGGGGAGGAGCAGTCTGTCCTACAAGCCCAATCTGATCCTGCCTGTTTTTTTGCAAATAAAGTTTTATTGGAACACAGCCATGCTCATTCATTTACACATCGTTTGTGGTTGCATTTACACTACTCCAGCAGAGCTGAATAGTTGCAACAGAGACCATATGGCCTGCTATACCTACAATATTTACTATCTGGCCCTTTACAGAAAAAGTTGCCAACCCCTGTTCTAGCTAATGGATATCCCAGGAATTATTTAACCTGTCCCCTACTGGTGAATATTCAGGTGGCTTCCAATCTCTTACTATTATAAATAAGGCTGGTCCCTCACTTTGTACGTCCCTCATTTCCCAATGGAGAAATGCATCTGTTGGATAAATTCATAGACATGGAATTGCTGGGTCAAAAAATTATGCACATTGGCAATTTTGATGAGTATTGCCAAATTACGCTCTGTAAAGGTTGCAACAACAGAAATGTTAGAGCATGCCCGTTTCTCCACATCCTCACCCCTACTGTTCTCACACTGTGTGATCTTTGCCAATATTAGGTAAATAGGTCTTAAAAAATGGTTTTTCGGCATAGTTTCATTTTGCATTTCTCATGTATGGAGAAGGTAGAACATCTTTTTACATGCTGAATTTCATCCATCTTTGCTTTTTTGTGAACTCTCAGATCATACCTTTGCCCACTTCTAGGAGGTCTTGGACTCTTTTACTGGTTTGAAGTGCTTTTTGTACTTTAGAGAAATTAGTCCTCTCTCTGTGATGTAAGTTGCATTTCTGGTTTGTCTCTTGTCTTTTTACTAAATTATGGTAGTTCCAGCTAGCTTTCGAAAGATACCATTAGCCAATAAGGACAGGTTATAACAGGAACCAGAAAGCCGGGATTTGGTTCCTGGTGCTGTATGCTAGAGCCAAGGGGGGCCAGGGGGCCAAGTGGGGAGACCAGATAGTTGTTACAAGGGAAAATAGGGAGACTGCCCCATTGAGATCGCCTGTCCTTTGCCTGTTTTGCCTACCCGCATTGCCATATATATTGTAGAGGCCATCTCAGACCCTCATCTTCTATGTTGTTTTCAACCAGCAATTGGCTGACAACTAGTATTTGAGTGACTACATATATAGGAGGTCACCCAACACCACAACCTCCTCCTCACACCTTCTGCCGTGGAATCTGCACTCACTGCCCCATTCAGATTCCATTTGTCAAGCACGAACCAGGGGTCCAGCCCTGCTTTTGGTGCTATGCACCCAAAGTCCCTGGCTTCAAAGAATGCCTGCTCCTGGCCAACTGAGTCTGCTGATCTCAAAGCTATCTTAGATATTTCTTAACAGTAACTCTTTGCCAAGTGTAGGGACCTTACTTCTAAAATAAGAGATTTGATAAGACCAAACAACCCAAGTCTCTGAGAAAGTAAGGTAGTGTAGTGCTTCTTCAACACCTAGCAGTCTCCTAGAAGGGACAAAGCAAAGGAAGGATTCCCTTTAGGAATGGGATGATTTCCATGAACCAGAACAAAAATACTGTCATTTAGACTTCTCCAATAATGACTTTAATAGGAAAAATATTTTTTTCTCTTCAAAAATCACACTATTGCTGAGCCTTTCTGGTGCTTTCATCGGGAGGGTGTGCTTACTTACGATCAAGGAGGGACCAAGTCCACAACGCCGTGTGCGTCTCTGCTTTGGCGGCTTCCATCGAGGCTGCAAATCGGACCTACACCCTAAAGAGAGTTCAGCCAGCCAGGCGGTTCTTGCGCAAATTCAAGAACCTTGGCTTAGCCCAGCCAGGCAAGCTCCTCTGCCATGCGGTCATTTTGCCGAGTGAGACGTGTACTTCTTCTGAATTCCCACTAAGGAGAACCTGTGTCTCAGGTGAAGGCTGGATGGCATCCAGTCTTCTCCCATATAAACCCTACATCTGGCTGGGGCAGGTCAGGGATGTGTGTGCTGCCCGTCAAAGCCATTCTTAGCTAAATAATAAGTCTGTGATACCATGTTACTGCAAAGTGTCTTACAACCACTATAATAATGATAGCTAACCCTCCTAACAAAAAGGAAATTTGATTTAATTCTATTCCTGGTACATTGTCCTCTTCTGTAGTCCCTGGCATGTGCCTGAGATACATTGCAGACCTTCAATAAATGTTGTTGGGTATGTCTCAGATGTGAAAGGCCATGTTAGGTCCCCAGTGGGAATGGTGGGGAGGTAAGGAGTTGTCCCTGAACACAATGTACCTACCATCCAGGGTGGGGTTGGCTGGGTGCAGGAGGGAGCCAGGGGATAGAAGGACCACCATTTTACATGGCAGAATGAGAGTGCCAGCAAAGTGTTTACTGGGCATTTACCAAGTGCCAGACCTTGTTCTAAGCACGTGACAGGCCTGCAATTTAATCTTCCCCAATATGAGATTGGTATCGTTATTTGATCCACTTTACAGAGGAGGAAACTGAGGCACAGAGAAGTTAGGTGACTTACCCAAAAACACAGCAAGTGGCAGAGTTGGGATTCAGATCATACTTTCTGACACCAGAACCAACACTCTTCACTGTTAGGCTGACCCGGACAGATCACATGGAGTGGCTTCGATTCATTTTCTTCTTTAAGAATGAGCAGGTGACATCTGGTGGAATGTGAGGTTAGGAGGCCTTTGTCTTGAGGGACGTAAAGTTATGCCAGCCTTCTGCCATGATCTCTCCACAGCTGGTTCCGTGCCCTCCCTGTGGGGTGAGATTCCTCTGTGACACACACCGGGGACCTTGATCCCCAAGGACCCCCCGCTTTCCCCTCCCCCACCACATGACATAGTGAGGTTAGGATGAGCCTGTGAGATCCGGAAGCTTACACGCAGGGCGCCTAGCTATGCTCTGGCAGGGCTCTTGCTCACAGCTGCAGAAACCAGAGAGCTCAAGGGGCTTGCTGAAACCCGCACGGCCACTGCGCAGGAAAGGCATTGCCTCCCAGAATACATATTTCCCCAAACACTCACACTGGACACAAGTCCTGCGAAGAACACACCTGCATCGCCACTGTCCATACTGTGCCTCCAAAACTCTCGCTGTCCCCTCACCCTACAAAGCAACATTTCTTCCAACTCCAGGCCATCACCGAGGGTTTTCTGTGCTAATCAGCAAAGCGGGTCGCATTTGTAGGTGGATCTCTTTCCCCTCCATTGAAGACTCTCAAATACCGCATCCTGACTTACCCACAAACATGCTGCTTTCTTCTCTCCTATCCATCCTTCATACACAATAACATGTAAATTTAATTTAAAAATTTTTAGTTTGAAAATGTTTATCATATCCCAAAATGTCAACATGGTCTCCTGCCCCAGAAATAAAGATGGAGTGCAAGTAGGGGCAGCCTGGCTCCCGCACACCAGAGCCCAGATTTCATGCTGGTTTGAAACCCTGGGGACCAACGAATTGAATCTCATTACGCCTCCCAGCAACTGCCCGGAGCAGCCAAGCACAGGCCTGCCTTCCTAGCCTCAGGCTCTAGAACCACACACCTGTGTGTGAGGAGCCATCAGGAGGCACTAAGTTGAAATGGAAACAGAATTAGAGTTATGATAAGAACCAGAAAGCATAAATCTAAATACTTCTGAGTGAGTTAAAGCAATAAATTGTCTCCAAGTGATAGACGAGTGTCCCTTGTGGCAGCTGATTTGACAAGATATGGGACATGATATAAAATGACATTTAACTCATAGTGACCAAATTGATTTTTTTCTTTTACTCTTAATTAAACTGTATAAGAAACTTTCCATTAGGTACTCGGAGGTCCTTAACCTTCCCTTATACTTATTAATCTCACCTTTTAGCAAAGAGAAAGCAGGCTTTGGGACTCAGCAACTTGGCAGGCAACACTTGTTAGAATGTAAGGTTGCTTTGTCATAATGTTATTAATTTTTAAGGTATCTTCTACCCATGGCAAGTGATACTTTTATCAGTTTCTGTGGCAATCTAGAACTTGGCACCATGGACCAGACATCACATGGGAGTTTTAAATGCAGATTCCTGGGCCCCGCGTGGGGTCCCCTGAATCGGAACCTGCATTTTCACACGTCCCCCAGATGATGCTGATGCACATAAAAATTTGAGAACTTATCCACAGTTTCCATTTTACACACATTTATTTACAAAGAAAAGGTGAACTGGTTTAAATTAAAACAGTTTGAACTAGTGTTCAAGTATGTCAAAAAACCATGCTGGTCATCCAAGAATGTTTGGAAAATACTTGGGTCCAGCATTCATCTCTCCAGAGACCAGTGTGCACCACTGAACCAGTGAATACAAGCCGCTCATTGTCTGCGTTGGGAGGAGGGACCGACCATATGGAGGACTGTGGCTGGAGCCTTGGCCAGCAGCTCTACCCCAGACCCACCCGCTAAGGCTTTGAAACTTGCCCTCCACGGGGCTTGACTTCACTCATGCCCAGATCTCACCCCTAGCGTGCTGGTCACATTCCACAACTCTTCTCTGGGGGGAAATGTAAGCTATGTGTTTATGTGCCGGTCAGGTTCACAATACCACTTAATGTAACATAGAAGTTTCTGTTGATGTTTTTCTTTATATAGTTTGAGGAAAACATCAATTTTAAGATAAAATACTTTCTTTGTTTTTTCATTTGCCCCTATATTCAGCATGACTTGCTGTTTCTTGCAAAATCCGACAACCATCTTTATAATTCTATCATCAACAGAAGTGTCATGAAATCAGACTACAGAAAAATGCTTGATTATTAATATCTATCAAGCAAAAAAATCACTCACATCGATGATGAATGAGGATGGCTCTGATACGAGGTATGGTTGATGGTCACTCATCAATCATGTAACTTCGTTGAGAATCAGGTAATAGTGTTCAAATATTGGAAGAACATTCCCTCTAATTTTTGTGCTGTTCACAATGCAACAGCTACAGACACGACCCACTTTTAAGTTTAATCTCCATGATGAACATTTTCTGCATGCCTTTCTTAGGTCTGGACAGCAAAGAAAACAGTACTTCAGTCCCTGCCTTGAATTGCTTGTCCATCTCCATGGTGTGAATATGCTTACCGGGGCTGATTTCAGACTCCTTATTTGGTGCTCTCCTTAAATGAGCACAGAGTTGGGAAGAGATGTGCAGAAACAAACTGGGTTCCTCCCACCACACGGGTTCCACCAATGTAAACAACTTCCATAGCACAGAGAATGATAAAGTGTGAGTGATGTGTTTTGAGTACTTATTATCATTTTTTAATATAACTTCTTTAATGATAAGTTGATACAATTTAATTGTTAATGATAGCTGGGTTTAACAACCAGCTTACAGAATTCCTGAAAATCGAGCCCTGTGAGCTGCTGGAAGCCGGCTCCAGCTCTGGGCCGCCCCTGGCCACTCTGTCCTGTTGCACTTCCTGACCCCCTTCATTTGCCAGAGCGCCCCAGTCTCCTGCCTCCCACCCCGCCACACAGCCCGTCTGGCCAGGCCCCACCCCCAAAGAGAGGAAGAAAAACGGGGCTACTCATTGTAGGAGTACTTGGCAGACAAGGATGTTTTAGAGTGATCCACCTTCACTTTGGGGAAGACAAGTCGGATTGCAGGTGTCCTGGGTTGGTGGATGGGCAGAGGCAACGACATTAAACACGGGTTAAGGGCAGAGCTCCAGGATCCACTGCTACGCCTCCATCCCAGTTCCGTTCCTCATAGGCCTTACGATGTTACAGAAATAACTCAATTTCTCTGTGCCCCCGTTTCCTCATGTAAAATGGGAATAATAATGACACTTGCCTTAGTAGGGTTGTGAAGATTAAATGAGACAATGAACTTAAAGCTGTTGCAGTGGGCTTGACACAGAGCATGTGCTTAACCCATATTAGTTATCAGCATTATTCAACTCACAGTGGCTTTTACAAACTCATTTACTGACTAATATTACTTTTTATGTACAGAAAATATATACGGCCCATATTTGCATGCTTTTAAGGTTCTGAAAGCCTCCATATGCATAACCTGATGGAAACCTCATAGTGGCCCCAGGAGGTAGTCACCTTGTGACTATCATTCTCCACTCATTGTCATCCTCATTCCATGGGCAAAGGTGAGCGGTGGCCCAGGGCCACACAGCCAAGGGCCGGCCAGTCAGAGTTGGGCCACAGCTTCGGTTCTCCTTCAGCTGATCCCAGGCCTTTAATGGGCACTTTTGTTGAATTCTTTACAGCCCCCAAACAGCAAGAACTGGGAGAACTACTACTTAGATATGAACCTTCTGATTTGCAGTTTCTTAGCCAATTAGATTGGACTGTTTTTGCATAATTCTTTAAGTATTCAGGTTTAGTAAAAATGGTCAATCCAGAAAGCCAGTAACCTAGAAGAGAAAGAAAATTTTCCACCCCTACATCACTGGCTTAGAGACATCTTCTCATTCTGGATTGAAGATAAATGAGGGTGATATCTCGTTTTTTCCCTTTTCCCCAGCAAAAGGAAGGAGTAACAGTGACCTGCTCCCTTGAATGTATGGAGAGGAATCAGACTATGTCCAGCCTCCTCAGGGAGAAGTTTCAAAACACAGACCTTCCCTGGGTGTGCACAGTTGTGGCCAGACTGGTTTTTATAAGGAAACAGGAACTATCAGATCAAGTTGGATAACTCCTGGTTTGAAGAAGGTGTGGGGCAATTGGCGCTATCTTACAGTGCTGGAAAGCGGTTCCAAGCTCTCTTACAGACAATTTGACACCATCCATCAAAATTACAGATACCTACCCTTGTGACTCAGCAGTTCTGCTAAGGGAATTTACCTCTCAGAGATACTCCCATGTGTGGAAAATAAGAGTTTAAGGTTATTCTTTGCACCCTTGTTTGTAACAGGCAAAAACTGGAAACAATCTAAGTGTCCATCAGGGGGAACTCCTAAATAATTAAGCAACCTCAAAACAAAATATTACTATGCAGCCATTAAAAAGACTATAAATTTATCTATTTGTACTGATAGAAAATAATTTCTAAGATATGTGAAGTACCAAAGCAAGGGGAGGTGTCTGTCCATATTTATTTATAAATATATAAAGTATTTCTAGAAGGAATAGCACTGAAAACAGGAGAACTGGAAACTCAGAGCATAAGGAAAAAAAGACTTTCTACTATACATCCTTTAGAAAAATCTTTTGAATTTTATTGTTTACATGCATTACATGTTCAAACTAAAGTGTTTGTATATAAGTCAGTGCAGGTGCCTGTAGAAAAAGAGGGATTTAAAAATCTGATGGCTGTTTGCTCTGTGTTAGAGGCAGTGAAGTTGTCATTAGGAAGTGTGAGAGGGAAGGCGGGGTCCAGGCTCTCCGCGTATCCCTGCTCACACAGAGGCTGGACTCCCCACAGCAGCAGGTGGACGTGGCCTGCATGGCACAGACCCAGGAAGAGAAGCTGGCTGCGGCCCTCAGGGTGGAGTTACACAACACTTCGTGCCGAGTGCAGAGCCTTCAGGCCGAGACGGAATCCTTGCGGGCCCTGGTGAGTGGGCCAGGAAGAGCCCTGGCATTTCTTGTGTCATTTTGACTGTCAGCTGTTGAACTGTAGTCATGTGGGTCATAGTTTGCAAGAGCTCCCCATCTTATGGCGTCGAGGCCTGAAAGGACCATCAGGTACTGAACGACAAGGGCGGTAGGCACGGCTTGTGTCCCGCGAAATACCCTTCACAGGGCTGCGCTGTGAATGCTAGTTAGGCCCGACCCAGCCCTCAACCAATGACTGACTGACAGGAGGAGTAAAAAGTTCAGTCCATGGGGAGATGGGTGGGAAGGGAGGGATAAGAGGGTAAAAGGGGCATTACGATTGGCAGACATAGGGTGGGGGGGCCCGGGGGGGACTGTACAGCTCAGAGAAGACAAGTAGTGATTCTCATCTCACTACACTGATGGACAGTGACTGTAATAGGGTCGGTGGGGGGGACCTGATGAAGCGGGTAGTTTAATCATCACAATATTGCCCATGTAATTGTAGGTTAATGATACTAAAATAAAATAAATTGTTAAAAAAAAAAAAAAGTTCAGTCCACTTGCTTCGAAGTGGAACAGGCTCTAAAGTGTAATTCACAACCCTGAGCTCTTTGTAGGATACGGCTGTATCCAGGCTCCGACCGAGACCACCTCCTGGCGCAGCGCCTTCCCCTGCCCTACGCTTTCCTCGCCACCCCTTTTCCTGAAAGCAGCCCCTTAATTATTTACATGTACCAGGATCCCAGTCTCAGACTCTGATTCTGGGGAACCCAACCTAAGACACCGAGGAAGCTCCTCTGACTCGCTGTGGTTCGTGGGCAGATCTCTTGCACTAATTATTATTGTTAATCAAAGTAATTATTAAGAATACAGCAATCCACCATGTGGTTGTTCTGTTTGGGTGTGAAGCTCAGCTCTCCCAGACGCACTCCCTAGGAGCCTTTGTGTGTTGATTCAAACCACAAGCGTGTGGTACACACCGAGTGTGTGGAGAGGATGGTTCACCTCATCCTTATGTGGCTGAGGTGTTCTGGACTCCGCTGAGCCCTGAGAAGTCCCTCTCCCATCAGCTTCAAGCCTTTGGGCTGTTCAGATACCATTGCTGGCACCCCTTTAACCCACCTCTCCCCATACACTCTCATCTCAATTTTGCCACTCACATCAGCTCCATCACCAAACTGCCAGCACTCCCACCCGTGAAGCCCCAACCTGACACCGTGTTAGCTCAAGTATTTGTTCAAGCTGGTTTTGCACTGCCCGTGTCCGGCATCATGCCATCACCCTGCAGTTCCCTTCCAGTGTTCTCCGTTCACTTGGGTCCATTGTTCTCTGGCCAACAAGGTCGCATGATGCCTGGTCAGCTCCGGGAAGAGGTTCAGTCTTGCCATGACATGACACACATCTCTTGGCTCCATGTCTCTCCCGCTCACTGTGATGGGATCTGAGTCAATGCAAGGGCATGGAGAAAAGGAGCTGAAGGGAGAAAAATGAAGAAACTGCAGCCTTAAGTTCTGCTCCTTTCCTCAGAAAATTGAAAAAGATTCCATTATTTATTCAGTTATACAAATTTTATGCTCATCAATATAACCCTTGATCCTAATACTAGGGAGGCTGCCTTTTGCCCAAGTTGTTTCAGGCACAGTAGGGCTGCCATTTCTCCCCAGAACTCCTTGTAGCTGCCAAAATTGTCACTCTGTCAGTAATAGAAAGTTCCAGGCAAAAGACTGGGGACATATCCTCAAGGCCCCTTCATCCAAAACACCCCCGGATGAATCGCATCTAGGTGGTGGGTGGCCCATCACTCAGCACATGCTCTACACATCTATGTTGAGGGCCCACTATGTGCTAAGCTTTCCCTCAGGCAGGCCCTGGGGATGCAAACATGAATTGGATGGTTCCTGTCTTCTAAAAGCTCATAACCTGGTTGGTAAAAGAAAACCTGAGCACATATGACTGAGCACAGCAGAGGGTACTGTGTTCCCCAGCGTGGCTGCTCCCAGCCGTCTCCATTACCAGCAAGCAGGCAGCCCGCCCTTACCTCTGTCCCTCAGCCACTGCTGTCACCTGCCCATCCTGCAGGTAAATTGAAGGTCACCAACATGAGGTCTCTGGATTCTGTTTCCCATTTCAAAGTACCTCTGAAGCTTTACCCACCCTGGCCTCCCTCCAGGAGCCCGCACCTGTTCCCTGCGGACCACCTGGGGCGCTCCTCCATCTGCTGTCCTCCCTCCCCTGCGTTCTCAGCGCCCCTCCTCTCTGGGATTCCCTGGAGGTGAGACAGAAGGCCTTCCTTGGCGGGCGCTTCCAGAAGCACCCAGCTTCAGCCTCACTTCGTGCCCAGGACTCATCCTTGGCCCCCCTGCCCTGTGCCCTTGGATGTGTTCTTCCAGAGGCTGGAAAGAGACCCTTCCCCCACCCCACCCCTCTACCTGCTCCTCTCTTCGTGCACTTGGCCCAGTTGAAGTGGGAGATGCAGAAGCGCTGCCCCAGAGCCTAGACCTAGATGCTCACCGCACAGTGTGGGCGGTCCCGCCCACCTGCCCTGTGACTCCCGCGGTTGCATCAGCTCATCCACTGAAGTCCCTTCCCTCACTGAGGGCAAGGACCATGTCTACTTAGTTTTATGTCGCCAAAACACAATTTCTTCCAAGTGATAGTAATAGCAGTAAGGAGCATGCCTACATGTGTTCTCTTCCTGGACTCTCAAAGGAACATCGAGTAGGAGGCTGACTGTGACAGCCATCCCGCTTTGCAGAAGAGAAAACTGTGGGTCATGAACACAGGTAGTAAGTAGAAGAGCCAAGCCCTAGCGGCTCTGCCACTCCACTAGCCCACGGCGGCCCACGGGAGGGGGGCTGGCAGGCCGACTCTGGAATTTCGAATCCCGACTCTTCCACTCAGTAGCAGTGTGACGTCTCTAAGATTCAGTTTTCTCGCTTGTAAAGTGAGGATCTATTTTTGTTATCATATCTTTCTGCTGTGTTGTGGCTTCCAGCACAGTAAATAATTCATTCACTCATTCTGCAATTTAGGCAGAGTTCCCAGAGGTAGCTCCTCCCTGCTCCCTGTGGCATCGGCTGGGGCTGGAACATCCAAGAACAGCTTCTTCCACCCACATGTATGGTGCCTCAGCTACGCATCTCTTTTTCTCTCTCCGTGGACCTACGTGTGACTTCCTCATATCCTGGCCGACTTACGTAGTCGGACTTCTGACATGGCCTCTGGCTTCCTTCAGGGCGTGAGCACAGAAACAACCAGGCCTCTTCTCACCTGAGCCCCAGCAGCTTTCTGTTGGTCCGTTCGTGACAGCCAACCCAGATTTCACGGGCAGGGAAATAAAGTCCATGTTTTGATGAGGCAGTGGCAAGGTCACACAGAGAAAGAGCATGTGGGAAGGAGATCACTGGTGTGGCTGCCTTCAGAAATGAGATCTACCGCTGGCCCAAGGTAGAATTCCCCTCCTAAAGTCATGGGGTGATTAATTAACTCATGTTAAGCCATTTGCACAGTGCCTGGCACAGGGAGTGCACTCAGTAAAGGGTATTTATTATTAATTATCACTATAAAATTATTACTATAACCGCTAGTATAATAAACACACATTGACATTATCCGATCCACTCACTTATACCCTATGTTGCTAACTACTGGAACAAATAGGAGAAGAACTCTCTCCCCAGCCAGAACACAGGAGCAGTGACATGCTGGTTGTGCTCAGGACCTGGGGCTGGCTGCCCCTGTCCCCTGCTGGCTCTGGTAGATCAGAGTTGTGGTCACTGTTCTGATCACCGGGCCTTGCAGCCAACGTTAGGAGCACAGCCTGAGCCAGCATCGGCAGCACACCCTCCGACCGCTTTCCAATATGGCAGAGCTCATCCCGCCCTCCGTATCACTGTCAGTCAGAGCAACCTGAGCTCACACAAGGCCCCACACTTCACGTGAGCCTCAGACAGCCACGCTGGCCATGCTTTCAGCCCCCTTTGTCAACAAGGCACCGTTTATATTGGCAGTCAGGCACTGGCCGTGATGCTTGAGGCCTACTGAGCTCTGTGTCCAGTCAACTCAAGTCAGGAATGGAATGCAAGGCCAAAAAGTCACTATTTTACTTTTTGGAGGGCTTAGCAATTCAAGGACGTTCTTTCCAGTGTCTAGAGACTGCAGAGTAAGTGGCTTCTGTGATCTCAGTCTGCCTGCTGGTGCTGGGTCACTGAGGCGGCCAGGCCAGGAGACCCGCAGCAGCGGCCTGATCATAGGCACTTAGGCTCAGGCATCAGTATGAGAACAGGATGTCAGACATGTAAGTGGGGAGGCTGGATGTGGATTCTGGAGGACAAATGGAAGAAACCCAGGATCTCTGACAGGGGTTCTCTTGAACCCAGCCCTTGGGAAGTAGGTCCAAGTCATGAGAGAAAAACCCAGGCCACATGGAGAAGTCACCTTTGAGCATGGAGCAAAAACCACAGACAGAAAATCCAAACGTGATTCCATGCAGGGTTTTCCACATCACAGGTGTTACAGATCCAGTGTCAACAACCACCACTCACAGACCAGGAAATGTCCTGATAAAGGGGAAAAACTCAGAGAGATTGGAATGAAAGATTCCCAAAATCCAGGTGGCCATCTCTGCACCCTCACTGCCATTGAGGGGCTTCCTGATCTCACCAGCAAAACAATAACCTTAGACCAGATACTGATCTAGTTTTTTTCCACTGATCACATTTTGCCACCCGTAAATGTACCCAGGATGGGAATCTGGCTCAACATCCTCATATCCTATGGAACTAAGAAGCTTTAAATAAGATAATAAGGTGGCCCTTGCTTACCAGCAGCCATGATTCAAGACACCATCATGACCAAGAAGCTTCCATTTCAACCACAGTAGCCAAAAGGGTGTGAAAAATCTGCTCCTGGAGGACAGGGTACGAAAGCTTGATTCATCAAGATTTGACTCAATCCAATTTAGAAAGATACATATTTGTTTCTTATGTGTTATATAAGAAAGATATTTATGTGTTATGTAAAAAGCCAGAGGCTTTATATGCCTACCATAATTATAACTATTAAAAAATACTAAAGACAGATGCACACGGGTTTTTAAAGGTGTTTATTAGTCAGCCGTACAGTTTGCAGGGCTTGGTATATGAGAAGGTGACTTTCCAGTCTAACGGGAAGACAGACAGGGAGGGCAATAAGTGCAACCATAATTCAAGTGCTGTCATCCTGGACAATACACACACACACAGGAGCACCTGCTCTGTGCCAGGCCCTGTCTTGTCACTGGGTTTCCTGCCCTCAAAGAGCTCACCACCTGGTAGGGGAGATGTGCCCCAAAGAAGCTCAGCCCACGAGCCTAAGTTTAAGGGCATATGCCTGTGCTTGGGCAGCCATGGAACCCCAGAGGGGCCCCTATCCCAGCCTGGTGGCAGCAGGGGCAAGAGAGTATCAAGGAAGGCTTCCCAGGGGAGGTGGCCCTTGAGCTTGGTCTTGGGGATGAGTAGGAGTGAGCCAGGTGAGGAGGAGGAGGAGATGCACTTGCAGATTTGGCCTCAGGTGGAGCGCTGTGGCTGCCGTGTGGGAATGCAGGAGGAGGAGGAACTGGAGGCCAGGGGAGGGGCTGAGAGGCCCCTGAGGTTAGCCAGGGTGAGAGGAGCAAAGCATTGAGCCTGGGCCTTGGTGGCTGGAGGAGACGACACGTCCGTGCTCTTCAGAATCTACAAGACGCAGGCCTCAGTGAGGACTGAACTTGGACGGGAAGGAAGATCCGGGGCTTGTCTTTCCCCAGTTTCTAGTTCGTGTGCGTTCACCAGCTGAAGCACAGGAGAGGAGGGACCAAGGGGTTCAGGAAAGCCCAGGGCTCCATCTTGGACACCTTGATTCGAGGGACCCATGCATTGCAAACATCTCCAGTGAAAAGCTGAGTAGTGAATCTGGGCTCAGGGTGAGGTCTGCGTTGGGAGGATCACTGCAGGAGTCGTGCGCAGAGAAGACCGGCATCACCAGCGCGTGAGGGACCAGCTAACGCGGGCCCCGGGGCACAGCGCAGAGAGAAGCAGGCTCGGGACGGGGCTGGGAGCCCACAGTGACAGGCCGCAAGAGGAAGGGGCGCTAGCCCAGATGCGCTACCGAACCGTGGAAGAAAGAATGCAGCCCAAGAGGGCCGGAGACGTCCGTTCTAACTGCGGCGGTCCGGGAGACGCTGCCGCAGCGACGGCGTTCTCGCCACGGGACGGATGGGGTTCCGCGGGGGCGGAGGAGAGGGCCTAGCGGTGAGAAATCCTGCGCAGAAGGCCCAGAGGCGGTTCAGAGAGCGAGACTCTGAAAACACACCTGCACACTGCCCGCTTGTGTGCATGTGTGTGTGTGTGTGTGTGTGTGTGACTCTCCCTCCCTCCTGTTTTCCCTCATTCTGTCCCGTCCCTTTCTCATGCCCTCTTATCACACCCCATCTGTCTCCCTCTCCCTCCTTCCTTCCCTCTCCTCCTCCTCACCCCTCACCCCCCACGCCCCCGCCGCCCAGCCAATCAGGAAGATCCGTTAGACCAAACAAGAGCCTGGCCTCCTGAGGAGCTTTCCTTATTCCCTGGGAGCTACCGAAGCCTGGCAAGGCCCTTGTCCTTGGGAAAATGGACAGACCACGCCAGTGCCAGCCCCTCCCACTGCTCCACACACCTCCTCCTCTAAGGGCCCTGCCTGTGCACCTTGGGGTTGGACCACGTTCCCTCTTTTGTAGAAACGAGGCCTGGAGAACACCTTGCACGACGCCAAGCACTGGCACGACGTAGAGCTCCAGAACCTGGGCGCGGTGGTCAGCAGGCTGGAGGCAGAGCTGCGGGACGCGCGTGCAGAGGCCGAGCTGCAGCAGCAGGTGCACGAGCGTCTGCAGGAGCACAGGTGCCAGCTGCAGAGTAACGTGGAGTCCTACCACGCCCTGCTGGACAGGGAGGAGAGCGGGTACGGCTCTTTTTTCACTTTAATTATAAAAGGAATACATATTCATGGGTTTAAAATTTTTTGAATTTCAAACACTGTAGAAATAATGAAGGTAAAAAGGAAAAATCACCTCCAAACTCCCCAGAACACACGTACACCCCGACTCCCAGAGCATGGCTGTGTCCTTCCAGGGTTTTTCCATTCCTATATACATATACGTATTCCTGTATGCATACAAACACATGCTATATGCATGTATGTATACATATATAGGTGTATCTGTATATATTCATATGTACAGGTGTACACATATGCCCACAGGCATACATGCGTGCGTTCACACGTACCCAGTATATACGTGGTATCCTTTCAGCTGCATGTAACAGACCCTAATTAATGAACCAAAGCTCCTGAAATTTTAATGTGCAATCAAAATACCCAAAACCTGAGTATTTTTTTAAAATGCAGATTCTGCCTCAGAAGGTCTGGGGTGGAGCCTGAGACTCCTCATTTCTAACAAAACTCTCAGGTGATGACTAAACTGCCGGCCCACAGACCACTCTTTGGGCATTAAGCACATGTGCATGTTTATTTAAGAGTTCCAGAAATAAGGCGGTCCAGGCTGCTCACTAATTTCATTAAGGTCCCAAGCCCTTTTCATCTTTCTGATATACCATCCCTGATATATTGGCTTTGTGTCTTCATCTTTGTCACCCTGGCTGGCAAATGCCTGCCACCGCTCCAGACACCATACCCTCGTTCATGTTGAGAGGAAGGGGAGGGAAAGGGGGCAGAAGAAGGCTTTTCCTGTGTGGCTCTCGTCTTTTATCAGTGGAGGAAAAACATTTTGAAAAGGCCTCCAATGGCCTTTCCCTTATGTCTCAGTGACCAGAACCTGCTCACATGACCATGCTTAACCTGCAGGGGAAGCTAGGAATGCAACTATTTAGCTTTTCTAGCCTCCATACTAGAGGGTATGAATGCCAGTATACACCTACATGTATATGTATGTATGTGTGTATATATACATATATATATATATATATACATGTACATATATATATGTATATATTTAGTCTTTTTTTAATGGGTAAAGATTCCAGGGGCATATGCCTAAGCCTGGGGGCTTAGCTTCCTTGCCAGCTCTTTAAGGAAATCCAAATCTCTATTTTATTACAATTTTATATCTTCATATTCCCATCCAGGTTCCCATCTATGGCATACATTGCATAAGGAATGGAGTATCAGCTCTAAGAAACAACCTAAAGATTATATAGTCCAACCCCTTATGATTCCAGAGCAAATACAAGGGCTCAGAGCAGAAAAGGATTTGTCCATGATCGCATGGGAGGTGGAGGCAGCGCCAGGCCTGGAGCCCGGTTCCCCTGGCTCTCTCCAGTGCACCATGTAACATCTCTTTCCTCAGAAGGCAAGACAGCCGTGTGGAGGCAACCTAACCCTCCCACCTTCCAAATGGAAAATACGTCATCCAGCTCTTTCCAACTGCCTTTTTATTGAATTGGTTTCTGTTGATTATAAAAGCTAGATGTTCCTAACAAAGCTAATTTTTCAGATGCCTATGAACATCTGAATAAATACACGAAATTGTTTTGAACAAATACAAAAAGTACTGTTAGGCTGAATTTTCTTCAAGAACATAAGAACTCCATTTAGTGAGTGCCTACTATGTGCCAACACAGTCTTAAGCTCCTTTTACCTTCATTTCTTCCCCAAATCCTGCTGGGACTACATCATTTCCCCCATTTTACAGACAGGAAACAAAACCTGAGAAAGCTTAAGTCATTCACCCATGGTCACTAATAACAAATTGAGCAGGAGTCTGAAACCCAAACTGTCCTGTTGCACAGGCCAGTTGTTTCCCTGAGACACCTGCCTTTCTACAGTCCTACTGTGCTATGCTTACTAACTTTCATCATTCAGGTCTTCTGCTGTTCATATATGGTGTTTATTATTTCAGCTAATGAAGAAACTTCCTTTTTTCATGAAGAAAATGCTGCCTTCCTCACCAATTGACCAATGAAGTTCCTTGACAAGTTCCCACAACTCTCCATCCACGTCCCCCAACTCCTCTCCCCCAATCCCAGCTGGATTCCCTGGTTGATTAAGTTTAAGCTGAAAACCTTCCTGGAAGTGGGGAGGGTCTTTCTGCCTTCATTTAAGTAGTCTGTAGCTTAAGCAACCTCCCTTGTCCCTCTCCAAATAAATGCTTTGTGTGCTGTTTCCAGTCTGCCCACCTTGTTCACCTATCAGGTGGAGATGAGTATCACTTTACCTGCCTGGCCTTTGCTCATGGCGCCATTCATAAAGGCTCTGGAAGGGTCCTTGAGCAAGGTCCTGCCTGCCTCATCAACCACAGGCCAGCTGCTCTCAGGCTTACCGGTGCAAGTGTGCTGTTTGGGCAAGCGTTGTGCTCATAGCCTGCAAGACTGCCACCATTTGGGACAAAAATACCACCCTTGGTAGAGGGGGAATTGGGATGGTGTTTCACTGCGTGTTTCATAATTGTAGGCATCCTGGAGCATCCCGGCCTCTTTAATCTGCTCTGCATGGGTATTAATGTGCAGACATACACATTTCACTGATACGGCAGAGCACCTCTCAATCAGTTTACAGGGAACTGCAGTTTAAGTCTGGGGGATTGATTAGGTTGCCTACCCCACTGGCAGCCTCAGAATTTTCTTTCAGGGTATTTCCCTGCTCTCTCAGAGCCCACCCCAGTCAAATATAGTTCATGAATCTGCCACTCACCCAGGTAAGACTCCCCTGCCTTCTGATTAAAACTGAAACCACCACCTGTGTCCTACCACAGGCTCAGTGCCTTCAAAACCACACACATACACCACAACCCAGCCTTAATTTCTTAATTCTTCCCTCGAGCTTCTGGCAGTCCACCTGTCAAACACAATTACAGATAAAAATATCCACGATGAGTCTTTTTCCTCATGAGCTGCTAACCCAGACAGAAGAATGTGTCCAATATGGGCACATTTGAAGACACCCTCCTCCCAAACCTGGGGTGTCAAATAGCTACAGCCAACATAAAAAAAGAAACCTTATTTACCCTTGCAAAAGCTTGGAAGAGAAGGAGGGCAAGAAATGGAGTCTCCTAGTTGAAATTTTGCCAACTGGTTTTCCTTTTTGGCTTCCAGGATCAAAAAAGTATATTAATAAGTCACACAGGCAGGACCGCTATTTACAGTTTGCATGACAACTTTACCTAATTCTGTTTGTTGTTTGAGGCACAGAAATAGTCAAGACACTACCTAATGCTACATTTTGTGAAGCACCAATCCCCTCTAGGGCTGCACACTCCCGGGGTGCTGGGCACAAGGACCCCCCCTAGGAAACAGGGTGCAGCTGGCCGGGCTGAGTTGGATGTACCATACACTGAGGCCTGCTTCTTTTCTTTCTTATTTGTTACAATTAATTTTTTGCCCCCCAGCCACGACCTAAATCCCTAACCTAAACACAGCTGGAGGGCCCCAAAAGATCAGCCATCAAAAGGAGGTACTTTTGTGTCTGAATGGTAGCACATTTTCCAGAATGTAGAAGCTGTTCCCGGCACTGGAGGAAGGGGAGAAAGGATTTGCAGACCCTCGTGCGTTTCCACCTGACAGCACGCTGTGCCAGGCCACACGCCCTTGGCCTCCTGCGCTCCTGAGCTCAAAAAGCAGCTGCTGTAACTCATTAAGTTAATCATCCTTTGGCAGGGATAGCCAGGGCTCACCAGTGCTTCCAGTTCTCAGCAAGAGCTTCTCACTGTTTCTAATGAGGCTTCATTACCAGGTAAGAAAAGGCATGGTTGGCCACGCCGACTGCACCAGGGCCTTAGTGAACTCAGGCTGCCCTTCACAATGTCCAGTAAAATTACACTCTGGCAGTGGTCCGTGGACAGGTGACCAGGGAGGCTGCTGCTTGGGCTGGTATCGGGACAGAGCATCTGTTCTGGAGCAGACCAGGGAAGGGCTTCAGATGGACCCGTTTGAGAGCACAGACCGGCCCTAGTCCCAGACGAGGTAACTCCACTGGCCTCTGGCCTGGCTCCGGGAGCACAGGAAGCGCCCAGTGAGGCTGTGAGAACATCCATGGGTTTTCAGACCAGGGGTTCTCAAGGTGTCTCTCTAACCTTCATTACCATCTCAACACTTCTGAGCACCTACTGGGGTCCAGACATTTTGTCAGATTTTTGAGGATATCAGTAAAAAAAGACAGTTTCTGCCCTGGTAGGTTTACAGTCTGGTTGGGGACTGTAGGTGGGCACATAAAAGGGGAAATGAAGCAAAGAAGGCAGAACAGTGCATTACAGTTTGCACAACTCCTTCAGATCATTCAGTTTATCAGAGAAGGCATGAAAATAGACATCCAGACCCGATCTCTGTTGGTTTTCTGTAAGATGATTTATCAAGAAGCATTAAACACCATGCTGGCCTCAGATTATCTCTCCCCCACAGATATTTTTTTTTCCTGATGGACTGAGATCTATATTGAGATAATAACTGAGCACTGTAGAAGTTTAACATGTGCAGCATGATGATTTGACATACATGTATCATGAAACGATTACTATAATAAGTTAATATCCATCACCTCATATGGATACAAAAAAGAAAGAAAAAATTGTTTTCCTTGTGAGGAGAACTCAAGATTTACTCTGTTCACAACTTTCATATATACCTCACAGCAGTGTTGGCTAGAGTCACCATGCTGTACATTCCATCCCTAGTACTTACCTTGTAACTGGAAGTTTGTACCTTTGACTGCTTTCCTCCAGGTTCCCTCCTCCCACCCTCCATCTCTGTAACCACCTTCCTGATCTCTTTTTCTATGAGTTGGGTTTTTCTTTTTTTTAAGATTCCATGTATAAGTGAGACCATACAGTATTTGTCTTTCTCTGCCTGACTTATTTCACTTAGCATAATACTCTCAAGGTCTACCCATGTTATTGCAGGTGACAAGATTTCCTCCTTTTTATGGCTGAATAATATTCATTCATTCATTCATTTATATACCACATCTTCATCCATCATTGGATGCTTAGGTTGTTTCCATGTCTTGGCTATTGTAAATAATGCTGCGGTGTGCAGATACCTCTTGACATCTTTTCATTTCCTTTGGATATAGTCCCTGAAATAGAATTGCTAGATCATATTTTTAATTCTGTGAGGAATTTCCATACTATTTTCCATAGTGGCTGCACCAATTTACAATCCCACCAACAGGGCACAAGGGTTCCCTTTTCTCCATATCCTTGTCAGCATTTATCTTTTGTCATTTTGATGCTAGCCATTCTAACAGGGGTGAGGTGGTATCTTACTGTAGTGTTGATTTACATTTCCTCAGCAATTAGTGATGTTGAGCATCTTTTCATGAACTTGTTGGCCATTGTCTTGCCAATGGGTTTCAGCCCCGGGCAAGTTCACTCTGGATTCAATGTGACCAAAGAAATTGACAGCAGAAGGTTCTTTGGGGTGAAAGGGTTTATTACCCGGCTTGCTCTCCAGGCGGTAGGTCGAGCACTAGCGTCTCTCCCTCTGCCCAGAGCACTGGGCCGAGCTCTCTATATAGCACAATAATAGCTTATTGCCTAAAGGTGTGGAAGTCATAGCCTAGCAAAAGGCCAGTTACATCATCAGGTGGTTTAAGTTCAGTGAGGATTCTGGCCATAGGAACCCCAACTTCCCCACAGCCATTCATATATCTTCTTTGGAAAAATGTCTATTTAGGTCCTTTTCCCATTTTTAATTGGATATTTTTGTTTTTGTTTTTGTTTTTTTTTTTTGCTATTGTGAGAGTTCTTTATATAATTTGGATATTAATCCCTTATAAGATATAAGGGATTTAAAATATTTTTTCCCATTCTGTAGGTTATCTTTACATTTTGTTCATTATTTCTTTCACATTGTAGTCCCGCTTATTTTTTATCTGTACCTTTGTGCTCTACGGGTCATATTCAAAAAATCACTGCCGAGATCCACATCAGGGAGCTTTTCTCCTATGTTTTTTTCTAGTATTTTCATGGTTTCTAGTATTACATTTAAGTCATTAATCCATTTCAAGTTAATTTTTTGTGAGTGGTGTAAGATATGGGTCCAGTTTCATTCTTTTACACATGAATATCCAATTTTCCCAGCATCACTTTTTGAAAAGACTGTTTTCTCCACTGAGTATTCTTGGCTCCCCTGTCAAATGTAAGTTGACTCTGTGTGCATGGGTTTATTTCTTACTCTCAATTCAGTTCCATTGGTCTTTGTGTCTTTTCATGCCAATACCATGCTATTTGGATTATTCTAGCTTTATAAATTAGCTTGAAATCAAGTATTGCCTCCTACTTTGTTCTTCCTTCTCATAATTGTATTGGTTATTCAGTCTTTTGTGATTCCATATAGATTTTAAGATTGTTTTTTCCACTTCTGTAAGAAATGCCATTGAAATCTATAGGGGTTGCATTGAATCTATAGATGGCTTTCGGTAGTATGGACATTTTAACTATATTAATTCTCCTAGTCCGTGAACAGAGGATATCTTTCCATTTATTTGTGTCGTCTTCAGTTTCTTTCATCAATGCCTTGTAGTTTACAGAGTGAAGCTCTTTCACTTCCGTGGCTTAATTCATTCCTAAATATTTTATTGTTTTTGATGCTATTGTGCCACAGATATTCCTTCATAAATTCTTATATCATCTTTTTATTTTGAGAAATGTCAAAAGTGAATGATACCTCTTTGGGCCAATTCTAGCATCTTTTCTAGGGTTACTGGACTTAGCAAATAAAAATACAGGATGCCAGGTAAATTTGAATTTCAACTAAACAATGAATAAATTTTTAGTAGAATTGTGTCCCACGTATCATGAGACATGCTTCTACTAAAAAATTATCTGGCAGCTTTAATCATATCAGACAGAAACATTCTATACTTCATATTCCCCACATAGTTACCTGACCTCAAGTGATACATGAAGGTTTGTCCAGCATTTCTAGCCTGGGTATCGTGACACACGAGAAGGGGAAGGGGTGACCTAGGCCATGTCCTTGCCCAGTCTTGTTTGGAGACTCAGTCTTCTGATACAACAGCACAGCAGGTCCAGTCATGTTCAAGAAATTAATCAGCTGGTTAAATGAAAAAATAAAGCAAACTATTTTCTCAGCTGAAGCAACTGGCTTGATTGGATTATATAGACTGGTTATTCTGAACAATAGGTTGAGGAGGAACTGGAGCAGGTCTCGGCATAGATGTGCTGTTTTACAGAGTCAAGAGAAAACCTTATTTTCCTTGTCATGTCCAAGAGGAAATACTCCGTTTTCTCCTGCTCCTCCTGAAAATGAAAGGTAATTCACACCACAAGAAGTCAGGCTTTCAGTGCAATTCTGGGATTGGACGCAAAAGCCATGTTGCATTTTAGGAGAAGGGGCTTTGCAAAATGGATGAGAAAAAACTCCTGGACTTCTCTGGACGAGTCAAAGGCACTTTGCTGTTTTTTTGTTTTGTTTCCACAGCTGAAGTTCTTATTGATGGCCTGGGCAGGAACAATGTGTAGATGAGATTCACAATTTTAAACTAAAAAGCCTACTTGGCAGAACTAAGAGGAGAATTAAGACAAGCTGTTGCCAACTTGTATGATAAGCAGTGGTGCTGTGGGTGCTTGGGCAGGGAAATAAAAGGGCAGGGAGGGGGGTGATCAGCACCTCACCATCTAGCTACCGGTGACCAAAAGAAAAGAGGCCAGAGATGCATGAAGAATAATAAAACTGCCCTGGAGAAAGGAGATAGTGATTTTACGTATTATTTTGGGAATTCAGTCTTAGCAGTTCACCTGAGCAACCATCATGCTCAGTAGTGGAAAACTCTTTCCAAGATTAAGCCTTCTTCCTCAAGAACATTTATGCAGCCCCTGGTTCATGTCAGCGCCCCTCCAGGTGCCCAGGATATGGAGATATGCAAAATATGGACCTGCCTTTAAATAATCTAGATCAGCACTGTCCAAGAGAAGTAGAATGCGAGAAGCCGTATGCGGGATTTAGAATTTTCTAATATGTACATTTTTTAAAATGTGAGGAAAAACAGTTGAAACTAATTTTAATAATACATTTTACTTATTTCAATGTATCCAAAATCCTATCATTTCAGCATGTAATAGAAATTTTTTAATTCTTAATGAGATATCTTGCACTCTCTTTTTGGTACTAAGTCTCCTAATCTGGCTTGTATTATATCTTTCTAGTCCATCTAAATTTGGATACTAAATTTTCATCAGAGGTACTTGATCTATATTTAGATTTCATAAAATTTACAGTTGAAAAAATAAATTCACAAACCCAAGTTGTTCCAAATTTACTTAAAAGTGTTCCAATAGCTGAATTGAGGATGAAAAAAAAATGTTTTCCTTTGATGTTTACAGCTATCTCTATTGAAAAAACTGGCTCATCTTTTGTAGAAGAGTTCATTTGACTGTGAAACAAAAGCGTATCAGTTTCAAAACCACCCCTGTCCAAGTTAAGTAAATTCCATTCAGTATTATTAACATCATGTTTAAGGAGGTAGCACATGAATCTATAAAGAAATATAAAGAGCTCTAAATTTATAAAGAAAATGCTTTTCAAAATTTTCTTGTTTTACAAACCAAATATTCTATACTGTTTCAATTTTAAAATCAACATTTAATTAATTAAAATTAGCATTTAAAATTCAGTTTCCCAGTCACACTAGCCATATTTCAAGAGTTCAGTAACCAAAAAGCGGCTAGTGGCTACCTTACTGGACAGTGCAAATATAAATTGAGCAGAGATGGACAGGATGCACAATGAGCTTCTGAAAACGACTGAGGTCATATCTGCAAACTTATTTGTAAGAAGTTCTGCTTTCAGCTCCTCAGATACGTCTGGAATGGCCAGCAGGTCGTCATCCCAGAGTGTCCTAGGCAGAGAGTGGCTATCATTCCAGCGGGTTTACAGGCCTCCTACCTAGCTCAGGTAATCTTTCTATTTCACTGCACTGCTTTTCACAACCAGCTATTTTGGAAGGAGCTCCCATAGCAAAGCTCCTGAGCCTCCTGTGACATAAGTCTTTCATTTTATGCCACATCTGTCTCCATTCCTTGACCTCCTAGCTACACAGGCTCTGGAAAGGGTAAGCTGAACCAAAATTGGCTGGCATGGCCTCACCTGTAGCCCCTACTTGCTCAGATGAGCCATCCTACCAATGTTTGGTGCTTTCTGAATATTGCATTTAAGGTAGTTTTGATAGGCATACACTTATTGTCATTTTATAATGACATTTCTCCCCCATAGCAATATTCTCTCCAAGTCCTTAGCCTCTCCTTCAGCCTGGCTTCATCGGGACTCACCCCCAACCATTTCATTTCCCAGACAGACACGAACCCCACATCTGAGTTGAATTCATGTTTGTTCCTCAGCCCTATGCCAATCAGATATGTAACCGGGCATCTGTTTCAATGTCCCCAAATATTTCCTGAGTTTTAAAAACTCCTGAATTCATACTAGTAGTTAGGGGGCTAATTTCCCCAGAGACAAGAGGGACTTCTAGGGGGCAGTGTTGTCCAACTCCACAGGCTAGTCTACTGGTCTCAGCGGGACGCGACCTCCTTGCCCTATTACATGCTATGTTCATGGAACTTAAGGCATCGTTAATTGTAAGATGCACCATTACTGGATGCAACACTAGAAAGAAAACCAGTCCAAACGGAAGTCTAGTAGGAGACTCCAGATAAAACTGAGACACTAAATGCCTCAGTATAAGGATGAGAAATATACAAAAAGAGGTATCAAGAAAGGGAGATGCAGAGTAGGGCAGCAAGAGAGGCTGCATGTTCCAAGCCACTGGGTGGAGGGAGGGGAAATAGCTTCCCTGATCATCTGAACCCCAAGTTGGTTCCCTTTCAGGCTGTGGTGCTATTTGTGCAGTCCAGAAAACCTCAGAGAACTGCATTTAAAGTACTTTCATATTACTGAGTTCCCTGGTAGAGGCAGAGCCCAAAGCTTATACAATTTGGGGCCATCTTGAAGAAAATAAATACAAAATACCTTATTATTACAAAGTTGACAAAAATGTATGATCATATTGATGCCGGGGTTCTTGTTCACGGAATTGAAGAATGAACTTCGCAGACACTCAAGGTAGGAGAGCCAGGCAGAGATTTTTATTTAGAGAGAAAGCAAAAGGACAGAGCTCCTGGCTCGGGCCAGGAGGGGACAAGGGAGCCCCGGGGTGGCGCGTTGTCTAGGGGTTTTATAGGCGGTTGAGAGACAAAGAGCTAGGGATGCACACCTGCTAAGTGGTCCCAAAATGTTTACCTTTGAAGAAACACTAAGTTTCTTATTAGTCGTCCTGGTTATTTACAAGAATTTTACTGCTCTGATTTCCTCCCAGGAGAGCAGCTTCCTGGTCTGGGAGCATATCCCTCAAGGCTGCCTGCTTTGCTCCCAAGGTGGGCTGAGTTATTGTCTGTTTGTTAAGAAACTTACTTTTAAACTAATTGGGTTTTAAGATGTCTTATTTTCAAGATGGAATCCTTCCTGTTTTTACTACATTGTTTTGGGCTTGCTTGCTACATTGCCCAGGTGGCAAATCATTTGTTTAGGGCTGGAGGAAGAAAAGCAGCACCTGGGTAAAGCTGGAAAAATAAGCTGGGCCCCCCAGCAGGCCAGAGCAAATCTCACCATGGATTATCTTGCTTTGTTTTTTCCGGAGGCCCTCACCCTGCTCTGTCTAAGCCCATGGTCCCTGTCGCAGTATGATGCTGTGAGTAGGGCCTCTTGCAGGGCGTTGGAAGGGCCATGCAAGTGAGGGCCTGAAGCTTTGGTTGACTGGCTTCAGGTAAATGTGTGTCTGCCCCCAGGGGGCCGGCAGAAGCCAAGAGAAATCCTCTGTGAACAAGCTCAGTTTTAATCCAGCTGAACAGACCGAACACACCATCAGTTTATCCTGATTTCAGAGATGTTCAAAGTGTGAAACTGTGTGCCTCTAAGGATTGATAAAATATGGTACTTTAAAAGAAAAATGGTAATGTAAATTTTGGCCTTTGTTTGGCTGAAATAATAATGATGATGATGATGGTGATGATGGCTACCATTTATCAAGCTCCTACGACATTGCCAGCCTTCTTAGAAATGTTTGTCTCTGCCCCTCACAAGAGCCTAGTAACACCAACAAAGGCTTGAAAACACAGGGTGGTGATTCCTACCACACCCACAATTAACTCCCTTTCTGGTCAGATTATCACAGAGTAGTCAAACAATGAGGAGAATCTTAGCAAGATTGCAGAGGTGGTATTTCTGCAATCATAGCAAGATTGCAGAAACAAATCCACCCAGCCCTGGCATCTGGTATTCACTGAGCAAATGCTTTCCTCCTCCTGGTGGGGACAATCATATACCTTTAGTGTATTGTCACAAGCTATGTCAGCTCTCCTGCACTTGGTCCTAATGTAGTCTAGAAGAACAGCGAACTGATTCATTTCATTTTTCATCATGCTAACTGAACCTGGTGGGCGCAATTGTGCTAGTACCTGGGTGCCTCAGCAAGGCACCTGCATGCCAGAGAGTGGGAAATAAACCCTGAGAATGTTCAGGAGTCTGCCACTTGGCTGAAGCCTCTAAGGGCCTAAGGTTGAGTACATGTTGTACTTTACACCAGCAACTGTCCAGAGGCACAAAGCTTGATTTTCAGGAGCAACATAAACCAGATTTGGCTGTGAACTGTTAACTCAGTAACCCCTATGGCTGCAAAGTTTTGGCTTTTGGTTGCTTTTCTTTTAACTTTTTGTTTTGACATAATTTCAGACACAGAAGAGTTGAAAACATTACAGTGTCACTAGAACAGTTTCACTGCTCCCCAAATCCTCTATGCTCTACCTATTCATCCTATCCCTCTTCCCCGAGCAGCTGGCAACCACTCATTATTTTTACTGTTCCTCTAATTTTGCTTTTTCCAGAATGTCACTTAGTTGGAATCATATAACAAGTAATCTTTTCAAATTGCCTTCTTTCACTTAGCAATATGAATTTAAAATTCCTGCATGTCCTTTTGTGACTTGATACCTCCTTTTTACTGCTGAATAATATTCCATTGTATGGATGAAATATGCTATACCAATTAGTTTAACCAACCATTCACCTATTGAAGAACATCTTGGTTGCTTTCAATTTTTGGCAATTATGAATATGAAAAAATGTGCTGTAGACATCTATGTGCAGATTTTGTGGGTACATGTTTTCAAGTCATTTTGGGTAAATACCTAGGAGTGTGATCACTGGACCATATGGTAACACTATGCTTTGCTTTGTAAGAAATTACCAAACTGTATTCTGAGGTGGAATTACCAGTGCAAAGCATCATTTGCATTCCTGCCAACAATGAACAAGAGTTCCTGTTGCCCCACATCCCTTTCATCACTTGGTATTTTCAGTTTGGAGGATTTTAACCATTCTAATAGGTATGTAGTAGTATCTGTTTTAATTCATAATATCCTAATGACATATGATGTTGAACATCTTTTCATATGTTTAATTGCAACCTCTATATCTTCATTGGTGAGGTGTCTATTCAGATATTTTGCCTATTTTTTAATTGGGTTGTTTTTTATTGAAGACTTTTAAGAATTCTTTCTATATTTTGGATAACAGTCTTTTTATTATATGTGTCCTGCAAAGGTTTTCTCCCAGTCTATGACTTATCTTTTCATTCTCCTAACAGGGATTTTTATAGAGCAGAAGTTTTCAATTTTAATAAAGTCTTGCTTGCTTATCAAAATTTTCTTTTATTGATCATACTTTTGCTATTGTAGCTAAAAAAAAAAACTGATCTCTAAACCCAAGGTTTTCTCTTGTTCTCTTCTAGTTATTGTATAGATTTGCATCTTACACTTAGGTCTGTGATTTATTTCACTAAAATTTTTGTGAAAGGTATAAGGTCTGTGTCTAGATTCATTTCTTAAGTATATACCCATTCCAGTTCCAGCACCATCTGCTCCTCCACTGTACTACCTTTGCTCCTTTGCCAAGATCAGTTGACTATATTCACATGAGTCTGTTTCTGAGCTCTCTGTTATGGTCCATCGATCCGTTTGTCTATTCTTACACAAACCAGAACTATCTTAACTGCTGTAGCTTTGTCGTATGTCCTAAAGTTGGGTCAGGTCAGTGTTCTGATTTTGTTCTTCAGTATAATGTTGCCTATTCTGGGTCTTGTACCTTCAGCTTTAGAATCATTTTGTCAATAACCACAAAATAATTTGATGGAGTTTCTGAAGCATTTGAACGTCAGGAGCAGACATGATGTTCCTTTACTCTTCTATCACTTTACCATATATTCATTGAGATAATTCAATGAACATATCTTAAAAGGAAGGATTCTCTTAAATAACTACAATTATCAAAACCAAGAAATAAATAGTAGCAATACTATTACCTAGTCTATAGACCTTATTTAGATGTCACCACTTGTCTCAATAATGTCCTTTGAAGCAAAAGAAAATTCCATATCCCAGGTTATTACATTCAGTAGTCATGCCTCTTTAGTTTACTTGAATATGAAAATGTCCTGTCTCCTTTTGTTTCATGACATTAGCATTTTGACAAGCACCAATGTATGTGTTAATTAAGTTCCCCTGTTGGGTTTGCATTAAATTCAGGTTGTATACTTTGGGTTAGAATACAGTAAAGTGGATAAAGCCACGCATGGCATCCATATGTCCGATTACTGGTGAGGTTTGTCAAGCTTCTCCACCAGAAAATTACTGTTTTCTCCTTGGCTGGTAATAAATATCTTCTGGGATGGTACTTTGAGACTATATAAATATTCTGTTTCTCCTCAAACTTTCTTCCACTAGTTCTAGTTTTAGTATTAGTTGATGATTCTTGCCTGAATCATTTATTACTATTACCATTGCAAAGTGGTGATTTTTTTCTCATTCCATCACTTCCTCTACATTTTTGGAGTTGGCTTTCTCTTCTAAGAAAGAGTTTTCCCTTCTCCCCTATTTGATTGTTTGTGTATTTCTATCAGTGTGAACTCAACGGAGGGGCTACAAGTTTTGAGTGGGGCCTAAAGCAAGGAAGGGATCTGCAGCAGGTTCAGGGGGTAATACAAGCTGCCCTGCCGCTGGGCCTTACAACCAGCATGCTCAATAATTTTGGAAGTGTCTGTTAAAGAGAGACACTGTATAGGGCCCTGGCAAGCCCCAGCAGGAGAAACACAGTGTATCCAAGAGAGCCTGTGCCCGTCACTGCTGACAGCTCTTCCCCTGAGCAGCAGCTCCTGGGTTACACCTGGACCTGGTGGGTGGAACCCTTGCTTTGGCCACCTACTCGGCACCTGGAAGCCGGATCTGCGTGAACTGTGTGGATGGCTCCTGTCAGTACAGACTCCAGTGTATCCCAGCAGTAGGGAGCATCAGCGGGGGAATGAGGGGAAAGAGAGGGAGGCCAGGCCCCTCCCTGCGGCACCACCCAGGCTCGCCTGGCCCCTAACGAAAGCTCTCGGCCCCAGCAGGCAGCCCTCTCCACGCAGCTCTGCCTTTCCCCTCGCCCTCCCAAACCTGGAGGTGTAACAGGCCGCTGTCCCTCGCCTGGGGGTACTGCATCCCTCGTGCAGTGCCCTCAGCAGCCCACACCTTTGTGCATCACCCATTCTCCAAACTCTCCTCAAATAGAGAAGCTGAGGGTGCCACCTGCTTCATGTCAGAAGTCTGGTCATACATACAGCCGCACTGGGAGGTGGCACGGGCCCCTCTCACAGTGCTCACGTGAGCGCCACAAACACCACAGCAGAGTAACTTTCCTCACACAGGAGGCACCTTCCAAACAGGTGGCTGCTGTGGCTGACGCTAGCACACATCTCTGTGCACTCTTCTCACATTGTCATTTGGGCAATGCTACGGTAGCCCTGAATGATTTTTGTTTTCAATTAGTGACCTTACTGTTTTTACTAAAATCACACATGCTCCAAGAGAGTGAACCACACTGCTCCCAGGTGCCTCCTGACGGTGCCCTGACAGGAACAAGTTCTCCTGGCTATTCCCACCCAAAATGCATAATCCAAATCCAATCACAAGAAAATATCGTTCAAACTCAAATAGAGGGGCAGTCTACAAGACTAGTGGCCTACAGTCTCAAAAGTCTCAAGTTTATAAAAGACAAGGAAAGATAGAGGACTGTCTGGATGGACGACACCTAAAGAGAAAGAACAACTTAGTATAACCCATGAACCTGCACTGGATCCTGGATGAGGGTTGTTCTTTTTCTGGAAAGGACAAAACTCACATAAGGTCTGTAGGTGAGATAATAATAGTGCATCAATGTTTACTTCCTGATTTTGATATTTATACTATTTTTATGTGAGACTATCCTGTTTTTATGAAATACACCTGAGATATTTAAGGATAAAGAGTGTATCTGTTTACAACCTATTTCCAAATGGTTCAGGGGGAAAAAAGAAACCACACACAGACCACACACACACACACACAGAGAATGATAAAGGAAATGTGGTAAAATATTAATATTTGGGAAATGTAGAATGAAGAAAATATAGGATCTCTTTGTACTCTTCTTACACCTTTTCTGTGAGCCTGCAATTATTTTAAAATAAAAATATAAAATTCTGCTCATTATAGAAATCCTCAGCCACACTGAAGAGTTCAAAGAAGAAACAGTAAGTCTCACAAAGAAGTCTTTCTTCAAAGAAGAAACAGTATAATCTCACCCTCCAGAAATAACCTGTGCCTGCATCTGGTGATCATTTTTCCAGCCCTCTGTTTATGTCCACAGTGGATAAGAAGTATTGATCATAGATCTATTAAAGGGAGGCAACTGGAACAAATTCCATGTGATTAGGCTCAAGCTCTACATGCTGCTTTTTTGAGGAAAAAACTGAGGATTTAGTTTAATTTCACCTGAATTTAACATAAGAAAAAAATTAAATTGGAAGAAATACTGAACTCCTGAGACATTTGTTTTTCACCTTCAGAAACATTAGTTGCTATAGGATTCTCCTAGGCCTAGGGTTAAAAAAAAAAAGATAGACTTCCGAGAAGATGGCGGCATAAGCAGGGCGGCAGAAATCTCCTCCCAACACTATATTTATCTATGAAAATACAGCAAATACAACTATTCCTAAAAGAGAGACCAGAATACACAGGAAAGCGCACAGCATGCAGCTACACCTGAGAGGACTCGGCACCCTCTGAGGAGGTTAAGATACGGAGCCGCGACCCAGCAGGACCCGAGCACTCCCTTACCCCAGCGCACTGGCAGGAGGAGAGGATTCAGAGCCAGGGAGGGAGTGCAAGTACAGGCCCGCAAAATAACCAGCGCCGGTGATCTGCATGGGGAGCGCTAACACACATCGCACGGTGTAGCGGAGATTGGAGAGACAGAGGGTGCAGGATCTGAGCGGGGAGCACACCAGGGTGCTTGCAGCCAGCTCCCTGGAAAGAAAAATAAATAAATAAATAAATAAATAAGAAAAGCACACGCTTTTTTCAGTGGTCTTAAAGAGACAGGAGTCCAGTGGAGGACTGGTTCGCCCCGGCACACTCAGCCCAGCAGGCTGGGAGTCCTGGGGAGTTTTGGACCCCTTACCTGGCCACTGGGAAAGGGTGGCTACACTTAGACTTCCCACAGAGATCAACAGCCTCCCATTTGTTCCCGCCCCAGCCAGAGCTATAAAGGGCCCTGAAGAGCGGGGCAGCCACAGCTGCGGAATAGCGGAGCAATAGCGCCACCTACACGATCCCCACAGAATCTACTCCCGGTGGGCGTTGTTTGTTTGTTTGGTTTTTGGTTTGGGGGGTTTTTTCTCTTTCTTTTTTCTTTTCTTTTTTTTTCTTTCTTTCTTTCTTTTTCCTCCTTTTTTTTTCTTTTTAAAGTCTTAAAGAGCGCAGCTGACAAAAATGGCAACTACCAGGACCACTTCTATAGCCATGAAAAGACAAAGGAATATGATCTAGACTAAGATCAACCAGACAACAACAGAGAAGGAGCCTGAAGGGATGGAAATGCACAGTCTTCCTGAAAAAGAATTCAGATTAAAAGTAATTATCATGCTGACGGAACTACAGAGAAATGTGCAAGAGCTGAGGGAGGAAGTGAGGGAAGTAAGGAAAGACAATGCAGAAATCAGACAAGCGATCGATGGGCTCAACAGCAGACTGGATGAGATGTAAGAGACTGTTAATGGAAGAGATATCAGAGAACAGGAATACAGAGAAGCTGAGGAAGAGGGAGATAAAAGGATCTCTAGGAATGAAAGAATATTAAGAGAACTGTGTGACCAAGCCAAACGGAACAATATTCGCATTATAGGAGTACCAGAGGAAGAAGAGAGAGAAAAAGGGATAGAAAGTGTCTTTGAAGAAATAATTGCTGAAAACTTTGCCACACTGGGGAAGGAAATAGTCTCGCAGTCCACAGAAGCCCACAGATATCCCAACACAAGGGACCCAAGGAAGACAACAGCAAGACACATAATAATTAAGATGTCAAAGATCAAAGATAAGGACAGAGTATTAAAGGCAGCTAGAGAGAGAACAAGAACACCTACAAAGGAAAACCCATCAGACTATCATCAGACTTCTCAACAGAAACCTTACAGGCCAGAAGAGAATGGCATGATATATTTAACGTAATGAAACAGAAGGGCCTCGAGCCAAGAATATTGTATCCAGCACGATTATCATTTAAATATGATGGAGGGATTAAACAATTTCCAGACAAACGAAAGTTGAGAGAGGTTGCCTCTCATAAACCACCTCTAAGGATATCTTAAACGGACTGCTCTAGAGGGAAGCACCCCTAAGGCTAAAAAGATGTCACCAGAGAAAATAAAATCATAGCAAAGAAAGCAGACCATCCAAATACTAACAAAAGGGAAAGAATAGAACATCTAGTATATAATGAATGGAGGAGGAAGAATAGGAAGGAAGAGATAAGAAACATCAGACAGTGTTCACAATAACTTAACAAGAAAGTTAAGTTAGATTCTTAGATAGTAAAGAAACAACCCTTGAACCTTTGGTAACCACGAATCTAAAGTCAGCAATGGCAATAAGTACATATCTATCAATAATCACCCTAAATGTAAACGGACTGAATGCACCAATAAAAAGACACAGAGTAACAGAATGGATAAAAAAGCAAGACCCATCTATATGCTGCTTACAAGAGACCCACCTCAAACCCAAAGATATACACAGACTAAAAGTGAAGGAATGGAAAAAGACATTTCATGCAAACAACAAAGAGAAAAAAGCAGGTGTTGCAGTACTTGTATCAGACAAAATAGACTTCAAAACGAAGAAAGTACCAAGAGATAAAGAAGGACATTACATAATGATAAAGGGGTCAGTCCAACAAGAAGATATAACCAGTATGAATATATATGCACCCAACACAGGAGCACCAGCATATGTGAAACAAATACTAATAGAATTGAAGGAGGAAATAGACAACAATGCATTCATTTTAGGAGACTTCATCACACCACACACTCCAAAGGACAGATCAACCAGACAGAGAATAAGTAAAGACACAGAGGTACTGAACAACACACTAGAACAGATGGACCTAACAGATATCTACAGAACTCTGCACCCAAAAGCAGCAGGATACACATTCTTCTCAAGTGCACATGGAACATTTTCCAGAATAGACCAGATACTAGGCCACAAAAAGAACCTCAGTAAATTCAAAAATATTGAAATCCTACCAACCAACTTCTCAGATCACAAAGGTATAAAACTAGAAATAAATTTTAGACAGAAATCAAAAAGGCTCACAAATACATGGAGACTTAACAACATTCTCCTAATGAATCAATGGGTTAACGACCAAATCAAAACAGAAATCAAATAATATATGGAGACTAATGACAACAACACAAAGCCACAACTTCTGTGGGACGCAGCAAAGGCAGTTCTAAGAGGAAAGTATATTGCAATCCAGGCCTATTTAAAGAAGGAAGAACATTCTCAAATGAATAGTCTAAAGACACAATTACTGAAATTGGAAAAAGAAGAACAAATGAGGCCCAAAGTCACCAGAAGGAGGGACATAATAAAGATCAGAGAAGAAATAAATAAAATTGAGAAGAATAAAACAATAGAAAAACTCAATGAAACCAAGAGCTGGTTCTTTGAAAAAATAAACAAAATAGCTAAACCCCTAGCCAGACTCATTAAGAGAAAAACAGAATCTACACACAGAAACAGAATCAGAAATGAGAAAGGAAAAATAACGATGTACCCCACAGAAATACAAAGAATTATAAGAGAATATTATGAGCATCTATATGCTAACAAGCTCCAAAACCTAGAAGAAATGGACAACTTCTTAGAAAAATACAACCTTCCAAGACTGACCAAGCAAGAAACAGAAAAACTAAACAGACCAATCACCAGCAACGAAATTGAATCGGTAATCAAAAAACTACCCAAGAACAAAACCCCCGGACCTGATGGATTCACCTCTGAATTCTACCAGACATATAGAGAAGAAATAACACCCATTCTCCTTAAAGTTTTCCAAAAAATAGAAGAGGAGGGAGTACTTCCAAACTCATTCTATGAAGCCAGCATCACTCTAATACCAAAACTGGGCAAAGACCTCACCAAAAAAGAAAATTACAGACCAATATCCCTGATGAACATAGATGCAGAAATACTCAACAAAATATCAGCAAACCAAATTGAAAAATACATGAAGAGAATCATACATCATGATCAAGTGGGATTCATCCCAGGGATGCAAAGATGGTACAACATTCGAAAATCCATCAACATCATCCACCACATCAACAAAAAGAACAAAAACCGCATGATCATCTCCATAGATGCTGAAAAAGCATTTGACAAAATTCAACATCCATTCATGGTTAAAACTCTCAACAAAGTGGGTATAGGCGGCAAGAACCTCAACATCATAAAGGCTATATATGACAAACCCACAGCTAATATCATACTTAACAGCGAGAAGCTGAAAGCTAAGATCAGGAACCAGACAGGGATGCCCACTCTCTCCACTGTTATTCAACATAGTACTGGAGGTCATAGCCATGGCAATTAGACAAAACAAAGATATACAAGGCATCCAGATTGGTAAAGAAGTCAAATTGTCACTATTTGCAGATGACATGATACTGTACATAAAAAACCCTAAAGACTCCACTCCAAAACTACTAGAACTAATATCTGAATTCAGCAAAGTTGCAGGATACAAAATTAACACACAGAAATCTGTTGCTTTCCTATACACTAACGATGACTTAACAGAAAGAGAAATCAGAAAAACAATTCCATTCACAATTGCATCAAAAAGAATTAAATTCCTAGGAATAAACCTAACGAAGGAAGTGAAAGACCTATACTCTGAAAACTACAAGACACTCCAAGAGAAATTAAAGAGGACACTAACAAATGGAAATGCATCCCATGCTCTTGGCTAGGAAGAATAAATATTGTCAAAATGGCTATACTACCTAAAGCAATCTACAGATTCAACACAATCCCTATCAAACTACCAACAGCTTTCTTCAATGAACTGGAACAAATAATTCTAAAATTCATATGGAACCACAAAAGACCCCGAATAGCCAAAGCAATCCTGAGAAGGAGGAATCAAACAGGGAGAATTATGCTCCCTGACTTCAAGGTCTACTACAAAGCCACAGTAATCAAGACAATTTGGTATTGGCACAAAAACATACCCACAGACCAGTGGAACAGAATAGAAAATCCAAACATTAACCCAAACATATACAATCAATTAATATTTGATAAAAGAGCCTTGGATATACAATGGGGAGATGACAGCCTCTTCAGCAGCTAGTGTTGGAAAAACTGGACAGCTACATGTAAGAGAATGAAACTGGACTACTGTCTAACCCCATACACAAAGGAAAACTCAAGGTGGATCAAAGACCTGAATGGAAGTCATGAAACCATACGACTCTTAGAAAAAAACATAGGCAAAAATCTCTTGGACATAAACATGAGTGACTTCTTCATGAACATATCTCCCCGGGCAAGGGAAACAAAAGCAAAAATGAACAAATGGGACTATATCAAGTTGAAATGCTTCTGTACAGCAAAGGATACCATAAGTAGAACAAAAAGACATCCTACAGTATAGGAGAATATATTCATAAATAACGTATCTGATAAGGGGTTGACATCCAAAATATATAAAGAACTCACGCAACTTAACAAACAAAAAGCAAATAATCCAATTAAGAAATGGGCAGAGAACATGAATAGACATTTTTCTAAAGAAGAAATTCAGATGGCCAACAGGCACATGAAAAGATGCTCCACGTCGCTAAGCATCAGAGAAATGCAGATTAAAACCACAATGAGATATCACCTCACACAAGTGAGGATGGACAACATCCAAAACACAAACAACAACAAATGTTGGCGATGATGTGGAGAAAAGGGAACCCTCCTACACTGCTGGTGGGAATGCAAATTAGTTCAACCATTGTGGAAAGCAGTATGGAGGTTCCTCAGAAAACTCAAAATAGAAATACCATTTGACCCAGGATTTCCACTCCTAGGAATTTACCCTAAGAATGCAGCAGCCCAGTTTGAAAAAGACATATGCACCCCTATGTTTATCACAGCACTATGTACAATAGCCAAGAAATGGAAGCAACCTAAGTGTCCATCAGTAGATGAATGGATAGAGAAGAAGTGGTACATATACACAGTGGAATATTATTCAGCCATAAGAAGAAAACAAATCCTATAATTTGCAACAACATGGATGGAGCTAGAGGGTATTATGCTCAGTGATATAAGCCAAGCCGAAAAAGACAAGTATCAAATGATTTCACTCATATGTGGAGTATAAGAACAAAGAAAAAAACTGAAGGAACAAAACAGCAGCAGACTCACAGATCCCAAGAATGGACTAATAGTTATACCAAGGGGAAAGGGACTGGGGAAGATGGGTGGGAAGGGAGAGGTAAGAGGAAAAAAGGGGCATTACAATTAGCAGATGTAATGTTGGGGGCGCATGGGGAGGGCTATACAACTCAGAGAAAACAAGTAGTGATTCTATAGCATCTCACTATGCTGAGACAGTGACTGTAATGGGGTTGGTGGGGGGACCTGATGAAGGGGGTAATTTAATAACCATAATATTGCACATGTAATTGTAGATTAATGATACCAAAATAAATTATAAAAAAGAGATCATGAAAAGAAGTTGAAATATTAGGTATGACTTTTAAATACATGTTTCAGTTTTATATAATGTCAATTGTCTTTATACTAGAAAACATTTAGCACAATTACATTTTTTCTCCTTCTCTTTCCCTCTTAATATTTTGCTCACCTCAGTTTTACTTTGCCTAGTATTCACATTCTTTTATGCAACCATAATTCCTTTTACTGTTCAGTCTTAGTGCATCTATGTTTAAATGACCAATGAGTACTTTGACCACAGCTTTGTCATTCCTGCGTTCTTTGTTTTGCTTCATCTCTTGGTTAAATAGATTTATCTTTAAAGGAGTTTTCCAAGAAGGGCTGATGACCAATGGATACTTTACGTCCTGACTTCTTTCATGTTTGGACATGTCTGACGATTTCTGTTATATTTGAATAAGAAGTTGACTAGGTGGGTACAGTGTTCCTGGAAACATACTTTGTTTCCCCCGGAACTTGGCAGACATTGCTTCAGTCTCTTGGCTTTGACTGTTGTGAATGTTGAGGCCAGCCTAACTCTTTATCCATACTGCTTCCTCCTGGACACCTAATCATTTTTCTTCATTTTTTAAGTTGCTAAATAAATCGGACTGTAGATGTGCATTGATTGCCATTATTCTTAATCAGTTTTTCCAGGTATGTGATAGTCTCTTTCTGCCTGAAAATACTATTCTTGTATCATTCCATGGCAACTCTTTTGTATTATATCTCTGAGTATTTTTTCTGGTCCATTTAGTTAGTCTCTACTTCAAAGCCATCAGAGGATTATTTCACTCTCTTGTATGTCTATCATCTCCTCTTTAGTTTTTAAAATCTTTTTTGCTCTTCTCTGCATTCCTTGTGACTATCTCAAGCCTCTCCACCAAAATGTCTACTTATAACTATATCAAGTTTATTATATATCTAAAAATGTTAACTTTTCTTCAGCTGTGCAATATCTTCTTCAACCCATTCTGTTTTCTTAACTTAACCATCTCATAGCTCATAGGGTGGTCTTTTCTTTCATACTGGTATCTTTCTATATCATTTATATTTGAGTCATTTATTCAACATATATTTGAGTACCTACTGCTGTAGGCAGTGTTTTGGTTTCTGGCCAAAGAAAAAGTTCTTGCTTTCATGGTGCTTACGTTGTATTTATATGGTAGTGTGTGTACACAATGTCTTTGTATTTGGGTTTGCTATGATATGTTTACATAGTTACTACATCATTTCTTGTCGTTCTGATAGTTAAACTGGGCTGTGCTACCCAGATCCTTCATTTCTGTAAGGAAGTGAGAATGGATTTTCCTTGACATTTATTGTTCTCCCATTATCTGGATATACATCATGAAATACAACTGAGAGATGGAACACCTTCAGGAAATCTCCTTAGTGTGGAACTGTTAGAAAATGCTTAGTAGTTGGCTTGTAAACAGTCAAGAGTTTCCAGAGTCCTAAGATGAATGTTTTTATACCATAGAGACCATGGGGTGGTTCTATTGGGTCCTCAGCTCCAGTAAAGACTGGAGCCAGTTTTTACTCCCTTCAGGGCTTTAGATTAAATTATCCATGTTGATTTTAATCCACTTTTCTGTAGTCTGAGGATAGAATTATTATGATTAAATTTATGGTCTTCAGTCTTACAGATGGGAATTCAGCCTGTTGTCATAACAAACTTTTCTTTATAAATTTGATTTTTAATTACAAATCATATTATATCTTCAAAAAGTTGGGAAGAAATGAAGTGACCAATATATTCTACTGGAAAACTATTTTCATATTTTTATAAATTTTGTTTTATATTTATTATAAAATTAAATGTATTTTTCTGTTTAGTGACTGGATCATGACCTAAAAATGAAAAAGCTGAGGACCCAATAGAACCATCCCATGGTCTCTATGGTATAAAAACATTCATCACAGGACTCTGGAAACTCTTGACTGTTGGCAAGCCAACTACTAAGCATTTTCTAACAGTTCCACACTAAAGAGCATTCCTGAAGGTGTTCCATCTCTCAGTTGTATTTCATGATGGAAATAACTATATGCATGATTATAATCCATGTGCAAGGGTTCATTTCATTTGTGTGCAAACTGGAAATATGGCCTTCAACTTCTCCTTTGTCTTCCTCTCAGTCAAGAATCATGTTGGTTTCTTGGGTGGAACAAAAGGAATGGTGTCAAATGTCAGAAATAGAATAATTCCTCTCTAGGTTGTCTCCAAAACCAAAGGAGAAAGCAAGAAGAAGAAACTGAGCAATTTCAGTAAGGACAGAACCGTCTTAGGTGTCCAAAGAAGCCTTTCAAAGGGTGTTAACAGCTCACAAAGGCACCAAGCACAGAAGAACAATACCAACTCAGACTAAAGAATGTTCCTGCATCCAAGCAGAAAGCCTACATTTGAGTTTCCCGGCAACCAGGGCAAATAGGAAAATAAAATAAGGTACCATACTACTTTTTTGCCTTATAAATAAATGTTTTCCAGACTACTGGAAGACTCAAAATTTCTTCCCATCTTTGAACTCTGGAAGGACAATTTTTATGTGGATCTTTATGTATAGGACCATAAACAAGGGAATAGACAACATTGTCAGTAAGTTTCAATGAAAAAATGAGAGATCTATTTCTATTTCTTCTATGATCCCAGATATGAAGACAAGAAGGCAAGGTGTAGTTTTATAAAGTCAGTGCCACAAATTCTTAAAAGTCCTGTCTAGATTAGTGAATCCATTCTGTGCCTTTCTTCTTACTCAGTGTTCTATTTTCCACTGTTTCTGCCTTTGTACATTTTCTCTGATTCTCTTTCTCTCCTGGGAATGAAAACATCATCTGTTGCAAGACATTGTTCAACAAACCATCTGACAGCGAGAACAGAGTGAGTGAGCTGTCGTCGGAGAAAGGTCCTGCTGAAAACAAGAAGCAGAAGCTGCTTTCCGCTGATGCTCTCTCCCCTCCACATGGCCTTGAGGTCCCCTACCCGCTGAGAATCCTCAAGGCTCTCTGTGCTCGCAACTTCTCACTGCCATGTCCTTTCCAGGCTCAGCTTCTCAAGTGTTGCCACAGCTTAATGACCTCATCTTTTCTTTTCTATCGAAACCTGTCTTTTCTCCGGGCTGAGGGGAGCATCAAAAGGAAATTATATATATCAACCCTGGTTCAATTGGAGAAGTGGAACCACACTGAGCTCTGGAATAAGGGATTTGGGATTAGATCTTACACACCAATGAGAGGAGCTGGGAAGTGGAAGTCAGAAAGAACAGCGAGATCAGAGAGTCACCAATCTGTACCTCTGCTGCTGAAGTGAGATGGAAAGGGGAAGCTGGTAGAGAAATCCCTGAGAAGCTGTCACCTGTGTTGGCTGGTGGGTCCACAGCCAAGCATCCAGTAATGCACTAGTGCTGCTGTGACCATCAGGGTCAGCCCTGGGACAGAAGAGCTGGTCTCAGGGTTCCAGAGTCCCAGGCCCCTCTTCATCTGTCACCATCTAACCAAGATGACATCTTTAGTCACTGCTGCTGCTTCTCTTCCATCTCCCGAATCATATGCAAGTCCCTCTTTTGGCCAACTGCAACCTGAAATCATACAGGAAAGGGGATTCTGGAAACGCACCTCACAATTTAACCAACTTGACAATAGAATAACCTATCATAGTATGTTTTGATAAATTCACACTCAGTTTCCAATGCCTGATATTCTCTCTGAAACCCCCTCAGAAGGATACTTTGCAATGAAGAAGCTTATTAAATCAAAGGGGTCTCAGGTCCTGGCAGGCCAATCAATATATCAGATGGGGGATAAGATAGTTCCCTGCTGCCCTCATGACTTTCTACAGGCCTTTGCAACTTTTCTATCAACAAGCCCCCAGTTATAAAGGGCAGTGAATGAGTGCTCAAGAGTACTGGGATCATAGCCCAAGGGAGCCCACCACAAATCCATTTCTTTGACATCTTCTGTTTTATCTTCATTACTCCTTCAAATGTTGTGTCTTACTTTGCAACATATACATGCTGGTTTTAATATCAAAATAAATTTTAAGTTGGTTGCTTGATGCATTTCTTACTTTTTCTTCCCAAACCATTCAGTTGCATGCAAGAAGACATACACATGTATCCTGTCCCCTGTAAAGTGCAGACCCAAGACAGAAACATGGACCGTACCTTGATGCCCCACCAATCAGCCACTCCCCTGCTTAAAATGTTCAAAGGCTCCCTCCCGGCTGCTCTAGGATCTAGTCCAGTCTCCCTGAGCCAGCATTCAAGGCCTCCAAGATCTGGACTCGCTCAACTTCTGCCCTGTTGCCCTCACTCTGAGGCCACGCCTGCCTCCTGTAGCCTCCCCCCCACCACTCTCCTGTGGGTCTCAGTTCCCTCTGGGCTCTTGCTGCTGCCATGCCTCTCCCCCTGCTGCTTCCTTTCCTCCACCCCGCTTTCCTGAGAGAATGTTCCTCAAGCCTCAAAACCCAACTCACATGCCTATCACATCCCTGAAGCATCCCCCACTTCATCTTTTTTTTTTATGACTTCTGGTGAATTTTTTTTATTAACGTATTATTGATATACACGCTTATGAAGGTTTCACATGAAAAAACAATGTGGTGACTACTTTAACCCATATTATCAAGTCCCCACCCATACCCCAATGCAGTCACTGTCCATCAGTGTGGTAAGATGCCACAGATTCACTATTTGCCTTCTCTGTGCTACACTGTTTTCCCTGTGACCCCCACACACCATGTGTACTAAACATAATACCCCTCAATCCCCTTCTCCCTCCTTGACAACCCACCTTCCCGCACCCCTACCCTTTGGTACCCACTAGTCTCGTCTTGGAGTCTGTGAGTCTGTTGCTATTTTGCTGCATTGTTATACTCCACAAATGAGGGAAATCATTTGGTACTTGTCTTTCTCCGCCTGGCTTATTTCACTGAGCATAATATTCTCCAGCTCCATCCATGTTGTTGCAAATGGTACGATTTGTTTCTTTCTTATGGCTGAATAGTATTCCATTGTGTATATGTACCACCTCTTCTTTATCCATTCATCTACTGATGGACACTTAGGTTGCTTCCATATCTTGGCTGTTGTAAATAGTGCTGCAATAAGCATAGGGGTGCATATGTCTTTTTATATCTGAGAAGTTGTATTCTTTGGGTAAATTCCAAGGAGTGGGATTCCCGAGTCAAATGGTATTTCTGTTTTTAGTTTTTTGAGGAACCTCCATATTGCTTTCCACAATGGTTGAACTAGCTGACATTCCAACCAGCAGTGTAGGAGGGTTCCCCTTTCTCCACATCCTCGCCAGCATTTGTTGTTCTTAGTCTTTTGGATGCTGGCCATCCTTACTGGTGTGAGGTGATATCACCTTGTGGTTTTAATTTGCATTTCCCTGATGATTAGTGATGTGGGGCACCTTTTCATGTGTCCGTTGGCCATCTGAATTTCTTCTTTGGAGAATTGTCTCTTCATATCCTCTGCCCATTTTTTAATTGGGTTATTTGCTTTTTGGGTGTTGAGGTGTGTGAGTTTTTATATATTTTGGACTTTAACCCCTTGTCAAGTTACAAATTTTTCTCCCATACTGTAGGATGCCTTTTTGTTCTGTTGATGGTGTCCTTTGTCACACAGAAGCTTTTTAGTTTGATGGAGTCCCATGTGTTCATATTTGCTTTTGTTTCCCTTGCTCGAGGAGATGCGTTCAGGAAGAAGTTACTCATGTTTATATTCAGGAAATTTTTTCCTGCTTTTTTCTAAGGGTTTTATAGTTTCATGACTTACATTCAGGTCTTTGATCCATGTCGAGTTTTCTTTTGGGTATGGGGTTAAACAATAATCCAGTTTCATTCACTTGCATGTAGCTGTGCAGTTTTGCCAACACCAGTTGTTGAAGAGGCTGTCATTTCTCCAGTGTTTGTATATGGCTCCTTTATTGTATATTAATTGACCACATATAGTGGGGTTTATACAGGGCTCTCTAGTCTGTTCCATTGGTCTATGGGTCTGTTCTTGTGCCAGTACCAAATTGTCTTGATTCCTTTGGCTTTGTAGTAGAGCTTGAACTTAGGGAGCATAATCTTCCCAGCTTTACTCTGCCTTTTCAGGATTACATTGACTATTCGTGGTCTTTTGTGGTGCCATATGAATTTTAATATGATTTACTCTAGTTCGTTGAAGAATGCTGTTGGTATTTTGATATTTATTGCATTAAATCTGTAGATTGCTTTAGGCAGGATCACCATTTTGACGATATTAATTCTTCCTATCCATGAGCACAGGATGTGTTTCCACTTATTGTTATCTTCTTTAATTTCTCTCATGAGTGTCTTGTAGTTTTCAGAGTATAGGTCTTTCACTTCCTTGCTTAGGTTTATTCCTAGGTATTTTATTCTTTTTGATGCAGTTGTGAATGGAATTGTTTTCCTGATTTCTCTTTCTGCTAGTTCATTGTTAGTATATAGGAATGCCACAGATTTCTGCATATTAATTTTGTATCCTGCAATTTTGCTGAATTCAGATATTAGATCTAGTAGTTTTGGAGTGGATTCTTTAGGGATTTTAATGTACAATATCATGTAATCTGCAGACAGGGACAGTTTGACTTCTTCCTTGCCAGTCTGGATGCCTTTCATTTCTTTGTGTTGTCTGATTGCCATGGCTGGGACCTCCAGTACTGTGTTGAATAGAAGTGGGGAGAGTGGGCATCCTTGTCTTGTTCCCGACCTTAAAGGAAAAGCTTTCAACATCTCACTGTTAAGTAAAATGTTGTTTGTGGGTTTGTCATATTAGGCCTTTATAATGTTGAGGTACTTGCCCTTTACACCCATTTTGTTGTGAGTTTTTATCATGAATGGATGTTGAATCTTGTCAAATGCTTTTTCAGCATCTATGGAGATGATCATGTGGTTTTTGTCCTTTTTGTAGATGTGGTGGATGATGTTGATAGATTTTTGAATGTTGTACCATCCTTGCATCCCTGGAATAAATCCTACTTGATCATGATGGATGATCTTTTTGATGTATTTTTGGATTCGGTTTGCTAATATTTTGTTGAGTATTTTTGCATTTATATTCACCAGGGATATTGGTCTGTAATTTTCTTTTTTTGTGGTGTCTTTGCCTGGTTTTGGTATTAGAGTGATGCTGGCCTCATAGAATGAATTTGGAAGTATTCCCTCTTCTTCTACTCTTTGGAAAACTTTAAGGAGGATGGGTATTAGGTCTTCACTAAATGTTTGATAAAATTCAGCGGTAAAGCATTTGGTCTAGGAAATTTGTTCTTAGGTAGTTTTTTGATTATCAATTCAATTTCATTGCTGGTAATTGGCCTGTTCATATTTTCTGTTTCTTTCTGAGTCATCCTTGGAAGGTTGTATTTTTCTAGAAAGTTGTCCATTTCTTCTAGGTTATCCGGTTTGTTACCATATAATTTTTCATAGTATTCTCTAATAATTCTTTGCATTTCTATGGTGTCCATTGTGATTTTTCCTTTCTCATTTCTGATTCTGTTTATGTGTGTATGCTCTCTTTTTTTCTTGATAAGTCTGGCTAGGGGTTTATCTATTTTGTTTATTTTCTCAAAGAACCAGCTCCTGCTTTCACTGAGTCTTTCTATTGTTTTATTCTTCTCAATATTATTTATTTCTGCTCTAATCTTTATTATGTCCCTCCTTCTACTGACTTTGGGTCTCATTTGTTCTTCTTTTTCTAGTTTCCTTAATTGTTAGTTTAGACTGTTCATATGGGATTGTTCTTCTTTCCTGAGGTGAGCCTATATTGCAATATACTTTCCTCTTAGCACGGCCTTCACTGAATCCCACAGAATTTGCGGTGTTGAATTGTTGTTGTCATTTGTCTCCATATATTGCATGATCTCTTTTTTTATGTGGTCATTGACCCATTGGTTATTTAGCAGCATGTTGTGAAGTCTCCATGAGTTTAGGGGCTTTTTCATTTTCTTTGCATAACTTATTTCTAGTTTCATACCTTTGTGTTCTGAGAAACTGGTTGGTACAATTTCAATCTTTTTGAATTTACTAAGGCTCTTTTCGTGACCTAGTATATGATCTATTCTTGAAAATGTGCCATGTGCACTTGAGAAGAATGTGTATCCTGCTGCTTTTGAGTGCAGAGTTCTGTAGATGTCTGTTAGGTCCATCTGTTCTAATGTGTTGTTCAGTGCCTCTGTGTCCTTACTTATTTTCTGTCTGGTTGATCTCTCCTTTGGAGTGAGTGGAGTGTTGAAGTCTCCTAGAAAGAATGCATTGCATTCTATTTCCCCTTTTAATTCTGTTAGTATTTGTTTTACATATGTAGGTGCTCCTGTGTTGTGTACATAGATATTTATAATGGTTATATCTTCTTGTTGGATTGACCCCTTTATCATTATGTAATATCCTTCTTTGTCTCTTGTTATTTTCTTTGTTTTGAAGTCTATTTTGTCTGATACAAGTACTGTAACTCCTGCTTTTTTTCCCTCTATTAGTTGCATGAAATATCTTTTTCCATCCTTTCGCTTTTAGTCTGTGTATGTCTTTGGATTTAAAGTGAGTTTCTTGTAGGTAGCATATAGATGGGTCTTGTGTTTTTATCCATTCAGTGATTCTATGTCTTTTTATTGGTGCGTTTAGAACATTTACATTTAGTGTGATTATCAATAGGTATTGGCATTGCCGGCTTTAGATTCATGGTTATGAAAGGTTCAAGGTTAACTTCCTTACTATCTAAGAGTCTAACTTAACTCACTTAATATGCTATTACAAACACAATCTAAAGGTTCTCTTTTTTTTCTCCTCCTTTTTCTTCCTCCTCCATTCTTTATATATTAGGTATCATATTGTGTACTCTTTGTCTACCCCTTGATTGATTTTGGGGATAGTTGATTTAATTTTGCATTTGCTTAGTAATAAACTGTTCTACTTTCTTTACTGTGGCTTTATTACCTCTGGTGACAGGTATTAAACCTTAGGAACACTTCCATCTATAGCAGTCCCTCCAAAATACACTGTAGAGATGGTTTGTAGGAGATAAATTCTCTCAGATTTTGCTTATCTGGAAATTGTTTAATCTCCTTCAAATTTAAATGATAACCTGCCAGATAAAGTAGTCTTGGTTCAAGGCCCTTCTGCTTAATTGCATTAAATACATCATGCCACTCGCTTCTGACCTGTAAGGTTTCTGCTGATAAATCTGAAGATAGCCTGATAGACTTTCCTTTGTATGTGATCTTATTTCTCTCTCTAGCTGCTTTTAAAAGTCTGTCTTTATCCTTGATCTTTGCCATTTTAATTACTATATGTCTTGGTGTTGTCTTCCTTGGGTCCCTTGTGTTGGGAGATCTGTGCACCTCCATGGCCTGAGAGACTATCTCCTTCCCCAGATTGGGGAAGTTTCAGCAATTACCTCCTCAAAGACACTTTCTATCCCATTTTCTCTCTCTTCTTCTTTTGGTACCCCTACAATGCAAATATTGTTCCGTTTGGATTGGTCACATAGTTCTCTCAATATTCTTTCATGCTTAGAAATCTTTTTTACTCTCTGTGCTTCAGCTTCTTTCTATTCATCTTCTCTAATTTCTGTTTCATTTATCGTCTCCACCACCATATCTAATCTGCTTTTAAAACTTCCCATTGTATGTTTCATTTCTGATATTGTGCCCCTAATGATTGGATCTCCAACCGGAATTCCTCCCTGAGTTCTCGAATATTTTTCTGTACCTCTGTGAGCATGTTAATGATTTTTATTTTGAAATCACTTTCCATCAGATTCATGAGGTCAATTTCATTTGAAGTTTTCTCAGGGGTTATTTTCATAATTGTACTTTGAACCAGGTTCCTTTGGCATTTAATATTTGCATATTTCTAGTGCCCAGAAGCTCTACTCTCTGGAGCTGCTCAGCCCCTGAAGCAATGTTGGGGGTCGCAGGGGAGCGGTATTGGTGCCTTGGGGGAGGAAAGAGCTGTTTCCTGCTTCCCAGCTGCTATGCCTGTCTCCACTGCCAGAACCAGTGGGCCGATCACACAGGTATAAGCCTCTGTGCTTTGTGTTTGTAGTTTCTATAGATGGGGCTTCCCTCTGGCTGGCCTAATGCCAGGGTAGGGTTTACCAGTTTGAGATCCAGGTGGGGCTGGCTGGAGAAAGGCTTAGGTTCAGTAGGCTGCATATCATGGAGGGGGTCCTTGGAGCTCTGTAGCCAGCCAGGGAGCTGGAGCTCCTGAAGATCGTGAAAGTTCCCAACCTGCTAGGCAGAGTGCACCTGGACAATTTTGTTTACCTGTACTTTCTCCTAAGCCGTAAGCTATGTGCAATCTTGCCCCTTTAGCAGCCCTTTTGCTGTTAAGAAGTCTCTCAGACTTCCCACCTTTCTTTTGTCCCAGAGTAGCCGGATGTGGATCCCTGCTTTCCACAAGCAGCTGGAATCTCAGTCTCTCCAGGTATTCTGCCTATTTTAGCTTTCTAACCCCCTAATCATGAGAGTACCATGAAAACACCATGAAATGTAGGTTTGTGCTCCCAGATCAGATCTCTGGAGTTAGGTAGTCAGCAGACCTCCACTCCATCCCTGCTCTGTTTCTCTTCCTCCCACTGGTGAGCTGGGGTGGGGGAAGGGCTTGGGTCCTGCCGGGCCATGGCTTTGGTACGTTACCCTGTTCCGTGAGGCTTATTCTTTTCTCCAGGTGTATGCAGTTTGGCACAGTCCTCTTTCCTGTTGCTCTTTCAGGATTAGTTGTATTAATTATATTTTCATATTATATGTTGTTTTAGGAGGAAGCCTCTGTCTCACCTCTCATGCCACCATCTTTTCCCCCCACTTCATCTTTGTACCATTATGGCCCCCCTTTCCACTCTTTGTTACTTGTTAGTGTTTGTCTGGCTTCCAAGGCAGCCTGTGAGCTCCTCGGAGACAGACAGTGTTGGAAACCTACCCAATAGCCTTTCTTCTCATTATCCTTGGTAGCAGGAAACTGATTGTATGAGGAGGAATCACGATTAGGCTAAACACGTCATGGAGAACCTATGGTCCTCTGCCATTATCAGGTTGGGCATGTCATTACATTCTGGTCATTGAGATGTACACCAGGGAGACCCCAGAGAGCTTTCTCTCCCACTCTCTCTCCCCACCATGTGAGGACACAGAGAAGGCAGCCATCTGCCAGCCAGGAAGAGAGTTCTCACCAGAAAGTAGACCCATGAAACTTCATCTTGGACTTCCAGCCTCCAGAACTAAAAGAATATTAATTCATTGTTTAAGCTACCCTGTCTGTGGTATTTTGTCATAGCAACTTAAGTCACTGATACATACTTAATTAAATAGCAAAGCCTTACTTAACGCTTATCATATGCTAATATTTTGAAGTATTTTTGTTCCAAGTATTTATAAAGTACCAACTGAATATTCACAACTTTCCAGAAGTAGATACAATTACTATCCTATCCATTGTACAGATGAGGAATCTGAGGCACAGACAGGCTGAGAAACTCACCCCCATTTGCAAAGCCTCTAAGTGGCAGAGCTGGGATTTGAGCCGAGGTTGTCTGGCTCCCAAGTCCACATTCTCAACCACTATATTTTACTGCTTCTCAATGGCTGGCCTGGATCTTACTCATCTCAAAATTCTCAAAGCCAGCACACGGCCTTACACATGCTCAGGCACTCACTGAACACTAGTGTGTGAGGCAACAGCCACGTTTTGTCAACAGTCACGTAACTTCACCCTCACACCGAGCCCAACAGCAGGGCAGCTGATCGTCCTGATTTATCTGGGGTGAAGTGGGGGTTCCCAGGATGCAGGACTTTCTGTGTAAAACTGGGGCAAGTTGGTCAACCCACCTAATAGGTCAGTTCATACTGTATTATGACTTTCATTGGCCATAGGCACTTTTCTTTTGAGGGCCCCCCCCACCACGGTGGACCTTTGTAGGGCCTAAAAAATTCATTTTTTTATGTTATGAGAAAACTTAAAATACTTTCTTCAACCCTCAAGGATCATCTTTTTCCCTTCTGATTTTAAAAGAAATCCAAACATTTCAGTAGGCTCCTAAAAATACCATGTGTAGCAGTCGTGCTTACCTGCCTCCTGGGCCTCAGAGATGCATTGGCCCTGGGTCAGAATCTGTCATGATCCCCATTTCACAGAGAGTTAAGTGATTGCCCAACAAATAATGCATCTAGAAAGTAATAGAGCCAGGATTTGAATTTCTGCTGTCTCCAGAGCCTGTGCTCTTAACTGCTCTATCAGTGTTTTCAAACAGTTTTGATGGTGACCTGCAGTAAGAAACAAATTTTGTAGCATAGTGCAGTGCACACACACACACACACACACATAATACATATAGTGGAACCAAAAGTTTCATGTAACAATACTTACCTAACTACATATAATCTACACTGATGTGTAAATCGGTTCTGTTTCATTTTTTAAATGCCATTACAGCCCCAAAGAGTTCATGACCCACCAACATATTGTGACCCATAGCTTGGAAACCCCTGCACTCCACTCTAATAGCACTTTAAAAATATGTGTTGAATGGAAAAAAAAAACATATGTGTTGAATGAATATCTTGGGTGTAGGGACAGGATAGGGACATCACCCAACACAAACATTTTCAACCAGTAACCCTCAGTTTCATCTGTCTCTTTAATGACTGAAATAACATGAAAAGGAAACATGTTATTTTAGAAAGACAATGCCAGTGGTTGATTGCATCTTTTAAAGTATCTGCTTCTGAGAAAGAATGTGGTGAGGTCTTGGATTTACATTGTTTTGTTTGAATAAGTATTAACATTCCATCCTTCTTCAGCAGTTCTTAAGACAGGGCATGAAAACGTGCTTCAGAAAACTCATGAACCTAGGGGCTAAAATGAGACAGCTCAGTCTCTTAGGTCTGTGTCTGCCTATTTCCTCCTTGATTAATCACACATGAGCCTTTCACTGCGTTTCCTTAACTGTGTACTAGGGGAAAATGTGAATTTTAAGCTGGCTAGGTAGATAATGATTCCTGAACTAGACCCAACATGCAGATCAGGCAATGCAAATATACTACTGGGCTGATTTAAAATCACTCTGAAATCTATAGGACTTTTGAACCCAGAAACAAAGATGCTAATACATAGATATTCTCTAGTGACAAGGGGCTGGGTTTCCTGTCCTTCTGTATTAGGGGACTAGTCGTGATAATGAAGACCTTCATTCACTAGGATCCTCTGATAACCAGTTGTACACTTGATGTCCAGACTGGGAGTGGTACCAAATAACCACAGGTCAGTGATGGATGAATTAAAGGCTTGCATGAAGGAAGGAAGGAAGGAATGTTAGCATGATCTCGAATTAAGGAAGTTCAGTCCAAGAAGCTATAAAAGCCAAGTTCTCAGAGCAGGGCTCACATAAGGAAGAGAAGCAAGAAAAGGAAGGGCAAAGAACATAAGGGTCACGACAGACTGGAAAGGGCTCAGTGCTGACAGGTAGGAGGCATAGGTTCTGTCAGTCTTGATGTCTAGCTTGCTGTGTGATTTTGACAATAGCCTTTTCTGAGCCTTGGTCTCCTCAGTTTTAAATCAAGGTGTCTCTACCCAGTGATGACCCCCAAATTTCAGAATTCCCAGATCTGAACAACTGATCCTGGCTATATCAGGCCATGAGAGCAACAGTTATGGGTAGAAGGCAGGGAGGAGGGCATTTTAGAAATTTTGACATTACAAAGGGGTCCTCATGCCTGAAGAGGTCAGGACCTACACTTACAGCTTCATGGGATGGCACTGCTTTCCTGAGGCTGGGCTTAGGGTCCCTGTTCCTGTGCTAATTTGCCAGATGCACTAGAAGAAGCTCCAGCATGCCCCACAGTTCTTCATGTTCCTAATCGTAAGCACAATTCTGCCAGACGTGTGCTAAATTTTTTATGTGCATGATCTGCCTTTGTCCTCACAGGAGCTTGTGAAGCAAGGGACTGTAATTTATTCTGCAGATGGATAGAGAAGGCTCAGAGAAATTAAGGGGCCCACCCTAAATCATTAAGCTGGGATACAGGAGAAGTTGGCTTTGACCTGAGCCATATCTGCCCCCAATTTTCATGTTCTTTCTATAGCACCAGGATGCACAAGTCTCAACATTTGCAAAATTGAGTCCTCTCCCGTGCTACCTATTTACAGGCATATCAGGAGGGTTAAAGGTTTATCCTCTTAGACATTTTTTTATTTCTTCATAATAGATAAAATACTTCCAAAAAATGGATCTAAGGCAGCTCAAAATATTAAAACATATACCATAGGACAGTTTATAAAAACTAAAGGATGTATGAATACACATACACTCAAATGAATGCAGATTTTTAAAATGATAAAAACTGAATAAGGTCTGCAGTCTATTTAACAGTAATGTAGCAATGTCAGTTTCCAGCTTTGTTTTTCTACTATTGCTGTCTAAGATATCTCCATTGAGGGAAGGGTACATGAGACTCTATGTACTATTTTTGCAACTTCCTGTGAGTCTATATTATTTTAAATGAACAGTTTTTAAATTACATAACTAAATAAAAAGATGAAGGAGCAATCAGAAATAATTTAGATGAGAAATAAATGTGTACCAGGAAACTGGGATGGCATATTGGGGACTGCTAGCCCTTCACCCCAAATCTATTTCCTTCTTTCCCTGGGCACTTAGCTAGACTGTATTTCCCCATCTCTTTTGGACTTAAGAATGGCCGTGTGATTGAATTTAGCCAACAGAATGTGAGGACTGAATGGGTACCACTTACATGTCTAGTCTGCAAACACCTCCCAAATGCCTTCTTACGTGCTCTTTCCATTGGAAAAGCTTCAGAGACCAATCAGAGTTTAGGGGAGAGCAGCCGACTGACCTTCCCCCTGACTGTTACACGAGCAAGAAGTAAACTTCTATTGGTTCAAATCATACACTCTGTCTTTCCTTTTATACTCCTCCAAGTATTGAAGACTCACGAAGTTTTTTATGTAGACTATAGTCAGTGGTATTTACTGTATCAGAAATTAAAACTGTAATTTTTAGAATATTGTTTCCTTTCAGAAAAATTAACCCATTACTGGTTAACATAAATAACATTTTAATAAATTTTTTTGATAATTTATATGTTTTTGTAAATTTTACATTTTATAAACTATTTTCTACAACAAAAAGTTATATTTTTGAAAATCTCTTTAATGTCTGGCTTAAAATAAAAGAAAGGCTACATTCTCATACTGCTTCTGCATTTCATCTGTGAGATAAATTATTTTGGTTTAAGTACATGAAAAAAACCCAGTCTCACACAGATATGTAACTGAAAAAGGAGGAGAGTTTATTATTTTCAGAAAATTGTGCGTATTTTTCTTATATACCACATCTAAACTCTGCAAGTAAGTTTCTTAAAGGTTAGTTGCAGTGTGAAATCTGAAACTTTATCAATGAACTTTTCACATTCTGTTAAATTAAAATCCATTGGTTTATCCAATGGTCAGGTAGAAAATAGTGATTCACTGAGTTATGCAAATGCTCCAAATGTTGACACATTTTATTACCCGATATTTTTTAACTTACATTTGTTAATATTGCCACCAATATTATCAGAAAAATCTTCAAGTACAGGGAAGGTATAAAATTCATAATGGCAGACACTAGTTTTCCAAATTTCTAATTTTCACTTAAAAGCTTGAGTGTTTTCACCGGTGACAAACATTGTCATTTGTTTTCCTTAAAGGCTTGCTTCATTCAAGGAACCTTCTGCCTGATACCCAAGCCGAAATGATGGTAGTTTGTCTGTCAGTCATTCTCTCTAGTAAGACTGATGTTCCATGGAAAAGCACCCAGTGGATTCAGCTCACATTCAGTCGAGCAAATGCTTTCCCCAGGGCAATGGTGCGCTGGTGGGCTCCGGTACGCATCAGCAGCGTTCTACGAGCACTTCTCATTCTGGAACACAGAATATTAAAAAGATGTGTGATCAAGGGTAGCAATTTAGTAACACCAATAAGTTTTACTGCTCATCAAGGACATTCTTAAGTGAAGCTGGCATTTCTTTTTATGCACATGCACCATGGTACAGAATCTAATGACCACCAGAACCACAGAGCAGTTGGTGCTACCGTCTGGATTCATCCTGAGGTGCTACCATTGTTTTTGCACCATTGGTGCAAATATAGCAAATATAAACACGATGAAAAAGAATTAGTATTACTGTGGAAACATTTTTGACTTCATGGATTCCCTTAAACAGTTGGGAAGCACTTTAGTCTCCAAGGGTTCCTCAGACTATACTTTGAGAACCACTCAGGAGAAGATGGGCAGCCTTAAACTCATATATATTTTCTCTCTCATTAATTGTCTGGGCTTAGCCATTGGCAGGCCCTGAAAGAAACATCCAAGGATAACACATTTGGCTTTCTTTGATATCTTCAGAAGAAAGACTGAAAATATGAGCTAGAATTATCACCATTATCTTTTCCTTTCTCTGGTGACCTGGTCTTTTAGAATGATACACTTTGGTATATTTTGGTCATATTGTATGAAGTTTGTTTCTTTCTAACTTTCTGTCACTTTAAATGTCCAGGAATTTTAATAGCGCTGCCTCCAAATCAACAGGACTTCTGAATTTCCTAACAAAAATTCCAGCAGTCCCAAAGGCTTCTGGGAAATTCTGAAAGAGAAAGGAATTCCCTTTTGCGGGAAAGCTGCCTGATTATTTCTATCTGATTAAATTGGCCACATGCAGCACGGCCACAAGATCAACAGGGATAAGAGAAGCCCCGTGGATGGGAATTCCAGACCCTCTCCTCTTCCTCTCTGCTGTGTTCCCTGCCTGGACAGATTTCATTTCCTTTTCTTTCTGCTCTTCTCCTACTCACAGCTTTCAAATTCCTTTCTGAGCCCCCAGCCTGACCCCCGACTTTGATCATCCCCCCCTAGTATTTGTCGTCTAAGCTTTACGGTGTAGTTCTTTGTGTTTAACTATGCCTGTTGGTTTGGGCATTTGACTTGGGCCTGTGGTATTTGTTACTCTTCATCTCATACGCTGCCAGTCTTCTTGAATGATTTTAAGATTAAGTCTTAACTCCTCACCTTTGCACCTTGTGGAAGACACCTTCTGTAGTGTCAGCATGCCTCACCTCCCCCTTCCTGAAAACTGGCTCCCCCACCTTCAGGAACGGGACCTGGCAGCCACTTTGCTGTCAGTGACCGTGCCCCTCCCTGACCATAGTTGACTGGGCCAATGGTGGGCACCACTCTCAAGAAGGTTGATCTGAATTTCTTCTCCCAAGGATGTGGAATTGGGCCTAAAATAAATGAGCTGCTTTCTGTTGGTGGTTTGACTCAAAGATAGGCCAGCTCAGGAACTGTGGATGAACAGAGAAATCTAGAAGCCTGGTCTGCTGAAGGGAAGGCAGGAAGCAGATGTGCAGAGAGGAGGAGAATCAGAGATCTCACAGCTCTGGAAAGTCAGAAGAAATCTCTACCTTGGTTCCCAGAGTCTGTCCAGGCCCTGGTCCCAGGCCTTGGGAGACCATGTTTCCTGTGGATTTCAGGAAACTCCCTATATGCTCCAGAAAACTACCCCTTTTTGTTTAAATTAGCTCCAGATGTGACAATGTGATTTTAAAGAGATCTCTCAAGTAATTCGGGATATATGCACAGATTTAGATAAATTTAAACAAACCAAGGATGTGTGTAATGACATGGTGTATGTATTAGTTTTCTAGGTCTGGTGTAACAAAATTCTGCAGGCTGGGGACTTGAGCAACAGAGATTTCTTTTCTCACAGTTCTAGAGGCTGTAGACGTGTAGGATCAAAGTGTCAGCATATTTGTTTCTTCTGAGGCCTCTCTCTTTGGCTTGTAGGTGGCTGCCCTCTCACTGTGTCCTCATGCGGCCTCTCCTCTGTGTACAAGCATCCCCAGTGTCTCTTTATGTGTCCCAATTTCCTCTTATAAGGACACCAAGCGGACTGAATTAGGGCCCCCTCTAACAGTCTAATTTTAACAATTACCCCCTCTAAAGGCCCTAGCTCCAAACACAGTCACATTCTGAGGTACTGGGGTTTAGCAATTCAGAACATATGACTTTGTTGTGCGGGGAGGGATGGAAACAATTCAACCAATAACATTTACAGTGGCCAAACACATCAGAACCAACCGACATATCTAATTATAAGGTAATGATTAAACACACTCAACAAACATATTCTGAGGGCTCCCAGTACTCCACTCCTGTCTGCAGGCTAGTGAGGGCATGAGGTTAATAGGCAAATCATAGAAGAGGCAGCCTAGCTGGTGCTTACCTGCAGACTCCGCAGGCACACTTCCCTCCCCAACTTACTAGCTGGATGACGGTGGGCTAGCTGTTTAACTTCTTTGTACTTCAGTTTCCTCATCTGTGAAATGGGGTAATAATAACACTTACCTCATAGGTCTGTTTTGAGAATTAAATATTTATAAAGCGCTTAGAATAGGGGCTGGCACATAGCACTATATGAGTGGTAAAGAAATAAGCCTGTGAACATCCACATGTGAGGCACCAAAAATGAGGCTTGTGGTAGATTACGCTACTGGCCCTAATTTTACTTCCCTCCTTGCATCCATGCCCTTGCCATATAACTGCAATTCCTCCACAGATGGTAGAATCGACTTCTTTGTCCCTTCCCTTCGGGCTGACCTATGTACTTGCTCTGGTCAATGGGATGTTAGCAGATATGAAATCGGTAGATATTTGAAGTGTAGCAGTTAGGTGCCTCCCCTTGCATTTTCCTCAGCATCATGACAACATGGTGGAACCAGCCTGCTGAGCCTAAGGGCAAGATGGAGACATATAGACCAGGGTCACCCAAACTGACCCACAAATACCCAAGTGAAAATTAATTTACTGTGTGAACGTACCAGAACTTTGAGGTTGTTTGTTACACAGCAGTAACTGACTATAATAGGTTGATTGAGATTATTTCATGACATGAGGAAATGTTTCCAATAAATTAAGTGGTGGCAAAAGTAGATAAAACAATCTATACAGTAAGATCCTATTTTTATTTTAAATAAATATGTATATGTGTGTGTATCTGAAAAAATATAGACCAAAATATTAATCAGTGATATCACTGACTGGTGGTGATTTTTATTTTGTGTGTGTTTTTCTCTATGCTATGTAAATTAGCTAACTGGCCATTTTGTATTTAGACTAGAAATGTTATTTGATAAGATATGGATGGATGGATGGATGGATGGATGGGTGGGTGGGTGGGTGGATG
>JAQQAC010020790.1:19845189-19877304 GCA_029783875.1 Phataginus tricuspis | reverse complement strand
TGGGTGGGTGGGTGGATGGATGGATGGATGGATGGATGGATGGATGGATGGATGGATGGGTGGATGGATGGATGGGTGGATGGATGGATGGATGGATAGATGGATGGGTGGGTGGGTGGATGGATGGATATATGGATAGATGGATGGATGGGTGGGTGGGTGGGTGGGTGGATGATGGATGGCAGCTGGGCAGATAGAAGCAGTCCCTCCATGGTGCCTGTCCTCTCATCCCCAGACATTGGTCCCATATTCTTTTGTGGTGACCAAATCCACATTTGGGTTGGAGGCCACACAGAATGTCTGTGACTGCAGGAGTTTGGAAAATGATTTGTAAGAGCCTTTCAGGTAAGACAACTTGATAAGATTCTTTGGGGCCCTCTGAGTGGTTCCTGTAGGGCTAGGCACATCATGTCTAAATGCATTTTGGACACAAGCCAGGTCAGAGCTGAAATGAAAGGTTAACATGCAGTTTAAGAGCAAAACAAGAGAGGGACTGTAGTATAAGATTGAAATACCTGGTACCTCATTTTAGGCCACACTGTTGCACACAATTGCACTGGCCTCCCAGTGCGATCAGTCCTAGTGGGTGGCCTGAGTAGACGGGGCGTGGCCTCCCTGGCCGAGCAGGAAACACTGTGCAGGTCCCACAGCCTTTGCTGCCTCTCACTTGGGACTCAGAATCTGCACTGACACCACAGTGGCTGCCAGGCCTTGACAGAAAAGACTGTTGTTATTTTCTTTTTCTATTTTGATCAACTTTGTTTAGGTGTCATTTAGAGACAATAAAATCCATCCATTTTAAATGTACAGTTCAATGAGTTTTGGCAAATGTATACACTTTTGTAACTACTACCACAATCAAGATAGAGAATTTTCCAACACCCAGAAAGGGTTTGAGCCAGTCCCACCTGCTTTCCCAGCTTCAGGCAACCATTGACATGCTTCCTGGTTTGGCTTTTCTAGACTGTGACTTAAATGAAATCATACAGTTTGTACCCTTTTGTGTCTGGCTTCTTACTCAGTATGAGGTTTTTGAGATCCATTGAGTTGTATGCATCAAAAGTTTATTCCCTTTTATTGCTTAATAGTATTCCATTGTATGAGTGACCCACAATTTCTTTATTCATTCACCTTTCGATGACATTTGGTTGATTTCTAGTTTTAGGTTAGTATAAAAAAGCTATTTAAAAATTTTTTAATTGTATTATTCAATAACTGATGTGGAACTCACCAGCTACTAAATGAATCGTTTTCCCTGGAGCTTGCTTTTGCACTAAGAAAAAAAGTCTGTGATCAAACAAGCTGATAGTTTGTTTATTCATTCAACCAATTGCTCATTCAAGTAGCCTTTTATTCAACATTCACATTTACGACAATAATAATTCAGTAATATTATTCATTGAGTGTTTGATAAATGTTGGAGTCCCCATGCTTAGAATGTCACTGAGATGTTCACATTCATTTCTCACAAAAGTCCTGAAGAGTAGCTGTTAACTAGTCTGTTTCGGGTGCTTCTTAAACCATAAGGTACTGTGCAAATAAAATTGCATTTTTAAGAAGAATTTTCTAGACAACTTAGGTTTTTCATTTATTTATTGGCTTTCCCTCCTCACTCTCACTCATTCCACTTGCTCTGCATTGATGAGGTTTTATTACATCTCTTCTTTAATCAGGAGCAAATGGTCTATGACGTTTCTCAGGCTTTTATGTTTATTGCAGTTGAAGTGGCATCCGGCTGACACTAAGAGAAAGACATTGCACTCCAACATTCCTGGTGTCAGAGCTAGATTGGCATTCACTCCAGGTGCACACTGAACAGTTCATCTTCCAGACACGCAATTGAGCCAAGGTGCCATTTAAGTCAGATAAGTAAATAAAGCACTAGGAAGCTAAGGGCAGTTCTGTCCTTATTTGGCACATGGAAATATAGTTAACTCTCTCTGAGTTCCTACTGAATGCTGACACTCACCTGGAGCTTTGGAAAGAGGAAGGAGAAACAGGAGATGAGACAGACAGAGAAAGACTATCTCGACTCTTGACTAGCATGGGAGCTAAGAATATGCTGAAAGAATAGTTACCAAGAAAGTATAAATAAGGGGAGAAAAGTAGCATTTCTTGATCTTCTATCATCTGCCAAAGAATGTGCCCACCCAGCGGTTCTCAGACTTCGTCATCGGAATCCTCTGGAAGGCTGGTTAAAACACAGATTTCTGGGCCCGGCCCCCCGGACTTTCTGATTCTGTAGGCGTGGAGCAGAGCTCAAGAATTTGCATTTCTAACAGGTTTCCAGGTGATGTTGATGCTGGGAACGCACTCTGAGATCTACTCAGAGTTGATAATATGTGCCAAACATCCCAAGAGCACCACAAAGTAGGTCTCATTATCCCCAGTCTGTACATGAAGAAAGCAGAGTTCAGAGAATTTTCACAACTTGCCCTGGTTTCACAGCTTATGAATGGCAAAGCCACAATTCGAATTTGAGTCTGTCTCACTCCAAAAGCCATGGTTTTCCCACACGTCAGACTTGCTCCACAGACACTTCCTGGAAAAGCAGACCTAGAATATTACCTGCTCTGGTCAATGTTGTCAGAATCTCCAGGGTTTGGGAGTAAACAGGCATAGTGACATCATTTAGGATCACATGCTACTAAAATAACAGAGTGGTTAACTGAATGGTTTGGAAAAGATTCAGAACGTGAGTCAGTGACGCTGTCCAAAACTACCTGATTCTTGGAAACTAACTCAGAATGCAAAAAACTCCATGGTGACCCACCACCTCTGTTTCCTTCTTTCATAATGACAGAGCCTGGTTACAAATCAGATTTTTAGCTGAGCATCTCCTTCAAGTTCCCATAAAGCCTCCTTCTGCATTAATTCAGCATAAGAAATAATTCTATAAAAATGTGTAAAAGCAAAGACTTCAAATTTAAATTGATTCTCTCATGTGAACAAAAGAACTCTTCCTTGAATTTTTGTCCTCTAAAAGATTTTCATCCAGATACAAATGACCAATTTAAGAAATAAGAGTGAAGATAGCACTATAGATCCAGAAGGAATGAAAGGGTGACCAGGGAAATTTAGTAACAACTTTATGCCAATAAATTTGACCACTTAGATGAAATGGATAAAAGATGTAAACTAGCAAAGCCACTTATGAATCAATAGATAACTTGAATCTCTATTGAAGAAATAGAACTTACAGTGTTAACATTTCCACAAAGAAAACTCCAGGTCCAGATCGCTTTACAGGTGAACTTTACCAAATATGTAAGGAAGAAGTAAAACCAACTCTATACAAATTCTTTTGGAAAGTTGAAGAGGAGGGATTCCTTCCCAAAAACACTATGAGGCTGAGATTACACTGAAATGCAAAGACTTTGGTTCAAGACTAATATTAAATAGAGAAAAATATCACAATTTTGGCAATGCTGGACAAGATGGAGTCCTGAGTCTCACAACAGGAAACAAGCAAGCTTCTTTTGTGTCCCTGTTTTGCAGGTAAGGAAATAAATAAGGAAATAGGTTGGGGAAAGCTCAACCCACACACCTCACCTCTGGTGGCAGAAAGGAAAAGACAGGAGGATGCCAAAAATAAACTATTTCACAATTTCCCTGTGAATGAAGTTAGAAAAAGTTCAAAGTCACCAGATAATGTTAAACAGGGTCTTTAGAGAAGGTCTCTAGAGATGGCAATTTACCTCACAGAAAAGTTTTTTTTAAGCTTTATATTATAGATAATTTCAAATTTTGTCATAGATCATTTCAAAATAATTATATCTGCCGGGGCCTGCCATCAGGAGTCGAACAGTTCCTGAGTGGGGGCGTCGGGCTGTATATACAAGATGACAGGAGGGCAAAACTGGTGCAGAATGCAAAGATGCTTTATTCTGGCATGGCTTATATACACATCAAGTGCCTACAGATTGGATTCACACGCCCTTTTCAAGGACCTTAATCCAATCACTTAAGTATTGCCTACAGAGTGATCCAATCAGACATTAATCCAATCACTTAAGTCACATACGCCTGGGAGCATCTGGTCCAGCTGGCCAGTCTTGAGCTAAGACCTCCCTGCATTCCTGAGATACTTGTTTCTGGAATTTAGGAAACTTTTCAAGGTTTCTTTCAGAGTCAGGCCGGGTTCAGGCCCTAGATGGAGACTAGGCACCAAAGCACAATCAGTCCTGTCCTGGACTCTTGCTCCTTCTGTCCCCACCGCTCTCCACATCTATCTATAGGTGATAGAATACAGTGAAGCCCCATCCACTTACCCAGCCCCAACTGACAACCATCAACTAGTTTACACACCCAGATTTCCAACCATTTCCTTGATCACATTATTTTGAAGCAAATCACACCCATAGTATCATTTTACCCGTGAATATTTCAGTATGTGTCTCTAAACAGAGCTGCTCAGCCTCGGCACTATTAACAGTGTGAACCAAATAATTCGTTGCTATCCCTTTGATGCCTTGCGTCCTTTGAATATTACAGGATGCATAAAAGCACAGAAAGATGTTCAGGACATAGTAGTGAGTGAATAAAGGGAGTTGGAAGTAATATATTCAGTTAATCTCATTTTCTATTTTAGAAAAAGGAATTTATGCATACAAACATATGCATGGGGAAAAGATCACAGATGTACCAAAATATTAAGTTAATATTAAAATATTAATATTACCTGATGACAAAATGAAGAGTAATTTATATTTTATTCCTTTTGTTTAATGTGATTTTTAAGTCTTTTCTATTAAGTAACTCATATTATTTTTTAAAGGAAAAAAACTTTAATAACAAGTACTTTTAGTTAGGGTTGCCAGATAAAATACACTATGGGGTATACTGACACTAAAAAAAGTATTCATTGTTTATCTAAAACCAGATTGAAGTGTGCATGCATATTTTTATTTGCTAAATCTGGCAAGCCTACTTTTAATGCAAAATAATCAAAGTGGGAGATCAGGGTGCTCTACCCCTTGGAAGACAAGAGAGGAATCTATTGCTCCTAGTCTTTTAAACCAATACATAGGAATTGATGGAATAAGAAAGCAAGGTTGATTTGGAAGCCACAAAGTTCTTATCTGAACTCTGAACTCTAGTACCACCACCACCACCATCCCAATTCCCCCCAGCCCCATTTGCCCCACAGTCCAGATGCACGGGGCAAGTTGCTTGTCTCCCCTGAACCTCAGTAATAATGCCTGTCTTGCAAGAATCTAATGAAAGCATGTGTATGAAGGCACTTTGTAAACTGCAAATTGCCAAGCAGCACATTATTATCATGTTAGTAAATTATACACACAAGGACACGTTGAACAGGAACAAAATATGTGCCACAGACAACAGAATTGTTCCTTGCAGCAGATTTTTGATGGCTCTCTGAGGTCAAAATAACTCAAGGTTTAGTCACTCCAGGACTGAACCCATATATTAACATCCATCCAAATGGTTCTTACAATTCTATTTTTAGATGCACTAATCATTAAATATTGTTGGAACACTTGGCCGCAAGTCAGCTGTTAAATTGCTTGGCGGGTGGCATGTGATGAGCGGCTCAGAGGAAGCCTGCATGCTTTCCGAGGTTGGCAGCTCATGACTTCAGGCCCTCACCTTATCCTCACACACTGGTCTCGGTCACCTTGGAAACTGTCCTGTTCTAGATGCAGAGCACAGAATGCCTGGGCTAACATGGAATTAATCAGCAGCCGCTTCTGTTCTGGTCTCTGTTGCTGAAAAACCATCAGTGCCTCTCCAGCCACTGTAAGGGAGGATCCATGGTAGGGCTTCCAGGATCTTCCAGGGGAAAATTAGTATGGAGTTTGGGGTTTATGGAAAAATAAATTAAGGGAGAAATGAAAGGAGTAAGAAAGAGGACAGGAGGAAAGAGAGAAGAAAAAAAAGAAAAGACCAGAAGGAAGAAAATGACACTATTATCCTATTTTACAGTTGAGGAAACTGAGGCCTAGAAGCCAAAGGTCACATAACCAGTAAATGTAAGAGCTTCACTTCAAATCTAAGAGAAATAAAACCCCTGGAAAAAAAATCCCGTAAGAGGACTGAATTTTCTGATGCCCAGACACTTGGAAAACAGTCCACTAAAATGTACCGTGTTAGGTGGCCTGGCACAGAAGGGTGACACCATGAGAGGTAGCCACCTGCGAGCAGGAAGAGGGCCGTCGCCAGGAACCTCACCCTGGTCGTGAACTTCTAGCCTCCAGAACCGTGAGAAATAAACATCTGCTGTTTAAGTCCCCCAGTGCTATTATATTTTATTATGGCAGCTCGAGCACATCAAGACGAACGGTAATTCTGTATTTGACTCACTGAGGAACTGAGGCACTATTTTCTACCATCAACGTCTGAGGAGAGTCCCACCATCCCCCGCCTGGCACGTGCTTTGCTCGCAGACTTCAGTGAGTTGACCTCCTCATGTAAGCTCTCTGCGTCTGTTTCCTCCGTGGTAAAACGGGGAACAGAGAGTTGAGGAAAGATTGCACAGATGACACATGGAAAGCTCCTAGCACACCGTGCTCAGTAAATGTCAGTGGCTTCCTGGTTGGTGCAGAATCATAAAATCTCAGTGAGGGAGGGAGCCTGACTGTGTTTCCTAGATGATCATAGCATGACTCCGTACCAGGTGCCCTGTCCGAATGTCACCATCACTGCTCACTGTAAGCATTAGGGGCCAAAACCAACTTCACTGGACATTAGTGGCATGTCCCAAGTGTGGTCTTGGAAACCTGGCTTTCACAGGGTGTACGTGAATGTTATGAAGGGGAAAAAGGAATTCTGAGGTCAAAAAACTTTGGGAAACACTGAGTTAAGTAACACCAAAGCAGGTTTCTTTTCTGCAGGACTTCTCAAAGCATTGGCCAGAGTTGTATACTTTGAAATCCCAAATAAGGAATGGAGTCTGCAGCATTTCCTAAACCTCTCTGTCCTGGAAAACCTTTCCTAGCTGAGAAAGGTGACATCTGGAAATGAGGCCTCTGTCCACAGAGCAGGCAAACCATATACAATTGCCATGGTCAGCCTCAACCTCAAGTTCTAAATACTCACCCAACCACTGCAGTGTAGAAATTCTCCCCTTTCTCACTTTATCCCAAATGACAACTTAGAAACTGCAGCTGCTGCTGCTCTAAAGTCTTCCTTAGTGTCCCCCTTCGTCCCTGCTGCATGACACTGACTCCCAGCTCACATTCGGGGTGTTAATCTTCCAAGGCTGAGAGGAGTGTCACCTTGTCAGAACTGAAGGAATTCGCCCTCTCCATTCCCACCCTGAAGCAGGCCCTGAATGCAAATGGACAGACCTAGGTTTCCTTTCTCAGCAAGGTTTCTCAACTGCTGAGTTCAATAAATTTCCAGAGAGACAAATGTCTAGGGTCCTGCAATTACTCTTTTGTATGTTAATACACTTGTAAAAATCCATGATCAATTTGGAGGCTGTAACTAAGAGATGTAAGGAAAGGTTAGTTTCTGAGACAGACCAAAGTCTTACAATTTCCTGAGACACTGGGGAAGGAGCTGGAGGCATTGTTCCAGAAGACCTGACCTCCAAGTTCAAATGTGATGCAAATGCAAGTGAATTATACCCTTCCGGTGACCAGATAAAATGACACTCATTTCCCATGCAGGCTTACCCTGAGTCTTTTCTTCTCAGGGGCACTGAAGAAACAGAGACCTTGTTCTGATCTCTTTTAACTAGAGTGAAAAAGACAGTCCCAGGATGACCCAAAGACAGGAACCACTGGCACCAGTGAGTCTTCATTAAGCACCTACTATGTAACAGATGCACAGGGTCCACTGCCAGAGAGAAGAGCCAACTGCACACAAGTGCATATGACTGGGGGTAATCATGCGCAGCTGGACTTTAGGCAACAGCAATGTCTGCAATGTAAGGAATCCAATTCATCCAGCCCTTATCAACCAGTCAGAAGGCTGCAGCTGCGGCTGAGGCCCTCGGCAAGATGTACTCCAGGATGAAGCCAGACGTGGATTTATCTTTCATCAACACGCTTAAAAGGAGCAGGCACTGGAGAAAGCGAAAGGCAGGCTGGCCGAGCTTTTTGAGTGGGCAAGGCAGGCCTTTGCCTGGAAGCAGGGGACCTGGCTGGGGAAACTACGGAGTGGCATGAAGCTTGGGCCTTTGCATGCCCCTGAATCTTAGGTTTCCTTGGCAGGGGCAAGCGTGTTGAGGAAGAGAGGCAGCCTGCTGCAGCAGGCTGGGGGTCAGCGGCCTTCGCTCACCTCACACAGGCTGGGTGATCTCACCAGGTTATTTCCCTATTCAGACCTCAGCTTCCTTGGCAGGAGAAACTGAGATGGTTGTTCTAGATCTGTTCATTGGGAATTTTTTGGGGGGGAGTAATAAAGTCCCATCATATAAAATTTATCATTATTGACATTTTGTATGCAGTGTTGCATGACGATTACCACTATCTAGTTCCAGGACATTTCCATCACCATAAAAAGAAGCCCTGTACCGCCCCCCCCTCCAGCCCCTGGCAACCTCTAATCTACTTTCTCTCTCTCTTGGGATTTACCTATTCTGGACATTTCCTATAAATGGAATCATACAAGTATATGGCCTTCTGTGACTGGCTTATTTCACTTAGCATAATGTCAAGTTTCATTCATGTTTTAGCATTGTGGGTAAAATTGTAATATTTCTAGAATACCTCGCCTGGCTTTAGTACATCTGCATATCAATAGGCATTCAGAGGTGGAAAGAAGTATGGCTTTAGTGCATTTATATCATTCCTCAGGGGTGGAGAGAAGTTCATCTCCATATCAATGGGTAATTACCTGGGCAAGGAGGGCTTATCTGTGCCTGAGAGGTGAGGGGGAGGGCCGGTTTTGCTTCTGCTGGAGCAAGGAAAAGGCCCCAGACTGCAGTTTGTAAGCAATAAGTGGGTTTTAAACTTTATTTCTCCCTTTGACTGATTTTGGTTTTTAGAGGTATTTTGCCCTGGGATTTCCTTTCCCTGGACTTACATCTATCTGGCATAGTCAGCAGGGTTCCTCTGAACCCAAAATCTGTTATAATGGGTGAGACCTTTGGGAGGGCCACCCCTAGAAATGATGGGGAGAAGCAGCACTCGCACCAAGGGATGTTTGTCTACACTCATGTGATCGTAGAGGCGCCACCACCACTACTGGCCGTGCCCACCCCAGCCCGTGGCCTGAGCCTAAGCCTACTGCTTCTGCCACTGCTGCTGCTCCTGCTGCCGGCTGGAGCTTGGTCACAGCTATGGAAAGGAGCAGAGGTCCAGGTCACCTTGATAGAGAGGCAACTGGCTGCTGTGTACCACACCTTGCTGGCTATGAAGCCCATTGCTGGAAAAACTCCAACCAAGGTAATAACCTATCCCTTCATGGGGTGGGTGAGAGACTGGACCCAAAGGCCACAGAGTGGTGTGGCACAGACACCTACCGTATATCATGTGACTGGCCATTTGCCTTTGGCGTCCCCAGAGAATGATGAAGCAGACACCTTGGCCCAGGTGCACTGGCTAGAAGGAAAGCCTGCCTCTGATGTGGCCCAATGGCTACATCAGCATTTGTTGCACGCGGGGCAAAAGACAATGTGGGCTGTAGCCCACCAGTGGGGCTTGCCATTAACTTTTGAAGAAGGCAGCCGAGCCTGGAAGGAGTGTCCTGCATGTTGTGCAGATCAGCAAACCACCAAGAGGGGCCTAGAGTGTCTCTTTGCAGCCTATGGCTGGTTGCCAGTGATTGAGAGCGATCAAGGCACCCACTTTATTGGACATGCGTTGCAAGGATGGGTGCAACAGTTAGGAATAAAATGGATGTGGCCCTGGACATTTCGACACATGGACCAGCAATGGCTGTCTCTTCTGGCACCTTGGGGAAAAGTTCTAGAAGCTGGCCTCCTATGTAGTCTTGGAATAACAGCAAACTGGCCCCCCAAAATCATGGTTATTTGCTTCTACAGTCCTTGTGTCCTGGATGTGCCCCGTGGCTGCACCTGCTGCGTGATGGCTGGAATGGATGAGCTTTGGACTTAATCTTCATGGGACTTTGAACCTAGCTGAATCCTCTGGCTTGAGAATTATCATGATTATGTTGCTGTCATCAAGAAAAAGAAATGCTTAAAGAGAGGCTTGACTTTGTCTAATGTTTGGTAAAAGTTTTGTGAGCAATCTAGTATGGTTGTTAGGAATGAGTAAACAAGTGTAGAAACATATTTTGTGCTTAGAGATTGTGCTGTAAAGTACATTTACTTAATCTGCATAGGCTGAATCCTCTGGCTTGAGGATTATCAAGATTTTATTGCTCTTGCTATTGTATGTTATTAGATTGGTTGGAAGTGGGGGAACAAGTAAATTGTAAGGCGAGATTTCTGGAGAGGTGGACTGTGGGTAAAATTTCCAGAATATCTCACCTGGCTTTGGTACATCTGCATATCAATAGGCATTCAGAGGTGGAAAGAAGTATGGCTTTAGTGCATTTGCATCATTCCTTAGGGGTGGAGAGAAGTTCATCTCCATATCAATGGGTAATTACCTGGGCAAGGAGGGCTTATAGGTACCTGAGAGGTGAGGGGGAGGGCTGGTTTGGCTGCTGCTGGAGCAGGAGAGAGAGAGATGGGCTGGACTGCAGTTTTGTAAGCAATAAACGGGTTTTAAACTTTATTTCTCCCTTTGACTGATTTCGGTTTTTAGACGTATTTTGCCCCGGGATTTCCTTTCCCCAGACTTACAAAGAATGTATCAGTACTTTATTCCTTTCTGTGGCTAAATAATATTCCACTAAAGGGATAGATCACTTTTATCCATTCACTGGTTGGTGGACATTTGGCTATTTGTGAATAACCTAACATCCTATGAACATTTGTGTACAAGCATCTGTTTGAGTATCTGTTTTCATTCTTTTGGGCATATGTCCAGGAGTAAAATGGCTGGGTCAGATGGTGTTATGGACTGAATGTTTGTGTCCTCTCATAATTATTATGTTGAAGCCCTAACTCCCACTGTGATAGCATTTGGTGGTAGAGCCTACAGGAGGTAATTAGGTTTAGATGAGGTCATGGGAGGTCAGAGCTCCCCCACAACCAGCCTCATGTGAGGACACTGTGACAGGCAGCCATCTGTGAGCCTGGGAGAGGACCCTCACCAAGGACCTACTCCCGATCTTACACTCCTAGCTTCCAAAACAGCGAGAAATAACTGTCTGCTGTTTAAACCACCCAGTCTATGGTATTCTGTTACAGCAGCCTGGGCAGACTATACCAAAGGATAATTTCATATCTGACTTATTGAGGAGCCACCAAACTATTTCCCACAGTTACTGCATCGTTTTCCCTTCCCACCAACAATGTTTGGAGTTCTGTTTGCTCCTCATCCTCATCAACATGGGTTTTTTTTAAGCAAGGGGGGCAATGAGTAATAAAAACCTTTTCTTATAACGAAATCTTTCTTAGAAACCTACTATAATAAAATAGATTAAAGAGAAACTGCCGGTCTGGGGGCAATAGCCCTTCTGAGGAAACCCCTTGGGATCTAAAAAACACAGCTTGAAGACCACTTGCTCCAGAGAGGTTGGTGAGGTCCTTCCTGGCTGGCATCTGAAGATCCTAACTTGACCCCTTTCAAGGTCCACCCTGGTCTCTGGGCATCTGGCTTGCAGTGGACTCTTTCCATTTCCATTCCATGCTTTTAGGGGAAGCCTGCGGTTACAGTGCTTTTCAAGATATGGGAGGGGCCCATCTGTGGAAGAAGCATCTGGTTCTTGTTAAGATGAAAATTCTGCGATCCCACCCCAGATTTATAGAGTGGGAATCTTTTTCTGAGGAACCCTAGAATTTGCATTTTTACATACTTCCAAGTGATTTTGATGTCCCAAAAATTGAGAGTCACTGAGCTGGAAGGGACTGAAAGATGAGGAGCGAAAGAGTAACTGCCTAGGGTAGACGGAACCAAGGAGCCACCATCTAGCTGAGCTGCTGTGAGCTTCCCCCTCTACTCTTTGAGTAGGGGGAGGAGTTGGATTTTGCTTTGGGATCCAAATGTCAACTTGGGCTCCCCAAGGGTCATATTGGCACCACCTCCTGCCCACAGGACTGTGAAGTTCCACAGGATAAGGACCCTCTTATGCCTCTTAGTAACTGTGCACAGTGTTAAAGCATTTCCAAGTGCTGTTATTATTTTAATGATGGTTATTATGGTTACTTATGAAATTTGAAAATATAACAAATTCAGTCATAAAGCAATAACTGTTTATGTGCGTTTTAGCAGCATAAGCAATGCCTTCTTTGTGCTGAGAATCAACATTATTTACTTTGGGAATCTTGCCCAGATCTCTGTTAACTCATTCACACATAGTTTCTCCTCCCAGCCTTATGCCTTGGTGATGTTTTCCCCAGCTGGGGCAGGGAAACAGGAAATTGTCACACACAGACTCAGCATAGTGCACTGAATTCATCAAGGGGCATCAAAAGCCCCCTATTCCAAGACCAAAATGTAGGAGCTGAAAAGCATAAAACTCCCAACAGAAAACGCTTAAACATCAATGTCATATTTGCAAATAATATACCCACTAAGGGGCTAATATCCAAAATATATAAAGAACACATACAACGATGCAGTTTTAAGTAAAAATGTCATGATCCAAAACAATAGGTGCAGAATAGGTCCGTTTTTGTGAAATAAAATTGTTTTTACATAGAATAAATTCTGGATGTTATGTACCCAAATGGTACAGTGTTGTGTTTAGGTATTAAAATTACAGGGTACCTGTATTTTCTAGTTTTTTAATAATGAACATCATTAGACTTGTGTAATTTCTTTTAATTTAAAGTATTTTTAAAAAATAAAGTCAGGGTTATAGATCTAGGAATTTGAGAGTGCTTGAAGTACCTTTCTACGTCTGGGAATTTTGTGTATTCCCCAGTGAGAGACCCCAAGTATAGTCTTTAGGGAGTGTGGTAGCCTTCGTTAGGAGTGCAGTAGCCCCTAATTCCTCCTCTGCCTACAAACATCGCTATTCCTGACATTAATAAGTTTTCGTCCCCTTTTCTTAAATCTGGGCTGTCCCTGTGACTGCTTTGGCCAATGAAATGCAGCATAAGGCAGACATTCAAGGGCCTCTGACTCAAGCCTTCGCAAGACTGGCAGCTTCCGTTTCCTTCCTTTCACATGCATGTTCCTGGGATGTTCCCTTGCAGAATCTAGATCAAGCCATGAGGAGAACCAAGACTCTCTTAGCCCCTCAGGCCTTGGCAACCCAGATGCCAGGTCACTCTACACCCACATTGTGAGGAACTAAGGCCTCCTACCAACAGCTGCATGAGGGAGCCGTCTTGGAAGAGGATCCTTCAGCCCCTGCCAAGACCTGGGATTTCTGCAACCCTAGATGACAGTTTGACTGCAGCCTCATGAAAGACCCTGATCCAGAACCACCTAGGTGAGTTGATTCCAGATTCCAGACCCTCAGAAACCGTGTAAAATAATAAAGCTTTGTTATTTTAAGGTGCTAAATGTTAAAACAGCACTAGATAACTCTGACAATATAGGTGATTTGTTGTACCCTAATAGATAACAGAAATGGGGGATAATTATTAATAGATGTTGTTCTCCACCCTGATTTAAACAGCTGTGATGATCTTTTGGGGATTTCTTTTTGACCTCAGGGAATTTGCTTCTAGCATTCCTGAAGGGCAGTGCTGGACAGGGCCACCTGGTTGATGCTGGGTGAGCTCATTCCAACTCTAATTGTTTCCAAGCTTTAACAAGGAATCTCTCGGGCTCATAAGGTCCTCCCATCTCTCCATTTCTAAACGCACTCTGGGGCTGTCCTGATTTCCCTGAAGGCCTGAGGTTCTTACCAGTGCTACTTAAACAGCCTTCTCTGCTAGGAAGAATACCATGATCTCTGGTAACATGGAGTCTGTGTACAGAGAACAATGCATGGGGTGCGTAGCCTGCAAGGCAAGAAAATTGTGGCGGTCTAGGAGTCTTGAACTAAAATATTTTCCAACCAGGCACCAATGTACTTGAGATTTCACCATTTGAATGGATTAATTCATTTGGGAGGGACAATTATTCACCAACACCTTCTTCTGAATGAGTTTACTGAAGACATTCTTCCCTGCCCAGGATAGCATAAAGCAGTGGAAACTTAATCCAGGGGAACACAAAGGGCAAGTGGGACCCTGGAAAGTGGGTCTTGTCTCCACCTCCTACTGTTGTGGTAGACTGACTCTGTCAACAGGCAGCCTGCAGGCGCAGGCTACTGTGTACATTCAGAGACCCAGACACACATGAAAAAGTAGATGAAGATAGAAGTAACATGTACTGAGCTACTAGTTTCCTGGGGCTGCCTTAACAAAGTCCCACAAACTGGGTAGCTTAAAATAACTGAAATTTATTCTCCCACAGTTCTGGAGTGTAGAAGTCCAAGATCAAGGTGCCAGCAGGGCTGGTTCCCTCTGAGACTGTGAGGAAGAATCTGTTCCAAGCCTCTCCCCTGGCTTCTGGTGGTTTGCCCACAATCTTTGGCATTCCTTGGCTTGTTGATGTCTCAGACTCTGCCTCCCCATGTGTGTCTCTGTGTCCAAATGTCCCACTGTGATGACCTCAACTTGACCATCTCCAAAGACCCCACTTCCAAATAAGGTCACATTCACAAGCAGTGGGAGTTAGGAGTTCCACATCTTTTGTAGGGATACAATTCAACCCATAACACTGAACATTCAATAAAAAAAAGTTAATATCTATGAAGTGTCAGGCATTGGATATGATAGGCATTTTATAAAACTATTCCTAATCCTCACAAAGATTTCTCAATTTTATAGCTATAGAAACTGAGCATCAGAAAGATATGGGGCTTTTCCTAATTCACAACCTAGGAAATATGGGCTCTGGAATGAGATAGTCTGGCTTCACCACTTAGCTGAGAGGCCTTGGACAAGTTACTTGAATCTCCCTGTGCCTCTGTTTCCTCATCTGTAAAGTGATGATATTAAAAGTTATACCTCCATCCATGCTGAGTTGTTGCAAGGATTTTAAAAGATAATGTACAGAGTCTGGCACATAGTAATTACTGAACTCATGATAGCTTTTGTTATAAATAATGGAATCAAGATTTAAATCCACATCTCCTTAGCTCTGAGCCCTTCATTCTTTCCTTTACAATCCAACATAACAAGATTTCAGGCACTTCTTCGTCCGTGATCTCACTGAATTCTCACAATGCCCCACAAGAGGTGACTATTTTATGGATGACAGAAATGAGACACAGATAGGCCAGGTGACCTGTCTAAGGTTGCCCAGCAAATAAAACATTCTAATCTAGTGCTGCTGATTCTAATATTTCTTCCACTGTGTTACCTATTGTCCCAACACACAGATATAATGTAATGGAACATTTTCTGCTACTATGGTTTACTAATAAACTCTGGGTCCAAGATATTCAGCCAGGATTATGAGTTCAGTCAGTGGCCCACCTTGAGACAAAGGTAGGCATTTTTTTTCCATAAAAGTCAACTCCTGACACTTCAGAAAGCTCAGTCTAGAAGATCTACTATGAATTCTTGAGAAAGTCCTTGAGAAATAAGAACTCTTTTACACACACACAAACACACACACACACCTCACCCCTGGAACAAAGGAACTAACTATTGAAAGGGGTGGGTTGTATAATATTTTTCAGTTAGAAAGCCTGAAAACTGAGAACTAGTTTGAGACCCAATCCAAAATGCTCTGTCACCCTAAGGCTGGGGTAGAGAAGATTCCAAAAGGCAGAAAGAAAAAGAAAAAAGATGTAAACACCTTGGAGACAGATTTTCTCAGATTTCTTTGTCAAGGTAGGAAGAAAGCCAAAGCAGCTAAGTCCTCTGGCTAGGCCTTTCACTGAGGTCCCCCTACCGCCTCTCCCCAGGTGCTCTTCTGAATGACAGCTCAGCCCCACAAGTATCTAAGGAGAGTGGACACGGAATACTGGCCACCCACAGGCCTCATATGGCCCACAGAAAAATTAGCCTGCACACCATTTTAAACTAGCTGTGAATATATTTTTTAAGCTTTTGTTTTTATTTATTATTATTATTATTTGCTATCATTAATGTACAATTACATGAACAACATTATGGTTACTAGACTCCCCCTATTATCAAGTCCCCCACATACCCCATTACAGTCATTGTCCAACAGTGTAGTAAGATGCTATGGAGCCACTACTTCTCTTCTCTGTGTTCTACAGCCTTCCCTGTGTCCCCCTCCTCTACGTTATAATCCTAATGCCCGTTTTCCCCCTTATCCTTCCCTTCCACCCATCCTCCCCAATCAATTTCCCTTTGGTAACTATTAGTCCACCCTCTTGGGATCTGTGAGTCTGCTGCTGTTTTGTTCCTTCAGTTTTCTTTTGTTCTTATACTCCACATATGAGTGAAATCATTTGATACATGTCTTTCTCCACCTGGCTTATTTCACTGAGCATAATACCCTCTAGCTCCATCCATGTTGTTGCAAATGGTAGGATTTGTTTACTTCTTATGGCTGAATAATATTCCATTGTGTATATGTACCACCTCTTCTTTATCCATTCATCTACTGATGGACACTTAGGTTGTTTTCATTTCTTGGCTATTGTAAATAGTGCTGTGATAAACATAGGAGTGCAGATGTCTTTTTCAAACTGGGCTGCTGCATTCTTAGGGTAAATTCCTAGGAGTGGAATTCCTGAGTCAAATGGTATTTCTATTTTTAGCTTTTTGAGGAACCACCATATTGCTTTCCACAATGGTTGAACTAGTTTACATTCCCACCAGCAGTGTAGGAGGGTTCCCTTTTCTCCACATCCTTGCCAACATTTGTTGTTGTTTGTCTTTTGGATGTTAGCCATCCTAACTGGTGTGAGGTGATATCTCATTGTTGTTTTAATTTGCATTTCTCTCATGATTAGGGATGTGGAGCATCTTTTCATGTGCCTGTTGGCCGTCTGAATTTCTTCTTTGGAGAAGTGTCTGTTCAGCGACTCTGTCCATTTTTTATTTGGCTTATTTGCTTTTTGTTTGTTCAGGTGCATGAGCTCTTTATATAATTTGGATGTCAACCCCTTATCAGATATGTGATTTATGAATACATTCTCCCATACTGTAGGATGTCTTTTTGTTCTACTGATGGTGTCCTTTGCTGTACAGAAGTTTTTAGTTTGATGTAGTCCCACTTGTTCGTTTTTGCTTTTGTTTTCCTTGCCTGGGGAGATATGTTCATGAAGAAGTTATTCATGTTTATGTCCAAGAGATTTTTGTCCATGTTTTTTTCTAAGAGTTTTATGGTTTCCTGACTTACATTCAGGTCTTTGATCCATTTTGAGTTTACTTTTGTGTATGGGATTAGACAATAAATCCAGTTTCATTCTCTTACATGTAGCTGTCCAGTTTTGCCAACCAGCTGTTGAAGAGGCTGTCATTTCCCCATTGTATATCCATGGCTCCTTGATCGGATATTAATTGACCATATATGCTTGGGTTTATATCTGGGCTCTCTAGTCTGATCCATTGGTCTATGGGTCTGTTCTTGTGCCAGTACCAAATTGTCTTGATTACTGTCGCTTTATAGTAGAGCTTGAAGTCAGGAAGCGTAATCCCCCCAGCTTCATTCTTCCTTCTCAGGATTGCATTTGCTATTCGGAGTCTTTTGTGGTTCCATATGAATTTTAGAACTGTTCGCTCTAGTTCATTGAAGAATGCTGTTGGTATTTTGATAGGAATTGCATTGAATCTGTAGATTGCTTTTGGCAGGATGGCCATTTTGACAATATTAATTCTTCCTATTCATGAGCATGGGATGTGTTTCCATTTATTGGTATCTTCTTTAATTTCTCTCATGAGTGTCTTGTAGTTTTCAGAGTATAGGTCTTTCACTTCCTTGGTTAGGTTTATTCCTAGGTATTTTATTATTTTTGATGTAACTGTGCGTGGAATTGTTTTCCTGATTTCTCTTTCTGCTAGTTCATCATTAGTGTATAGGAATGCCACAGATTTCTGTGTATTAATTTTTTATCCTGCAACTTTGCTGAATTCAGATATTAGATCTAGTAGTTTTAGAGTGGATTCTTTAGGGTTTTTTATGTACACTATCATGTCATCTGCAAACAGGGACAATTTGACTTCTTCCTTGCCAATATAGATGCCTTTTATTTCTTTGTATTGTCTGATTTCTGTAGCTAAGACCTCCAGTACTATGTTGAATAAAAGTGGGGAGAGTGGGCATCCTTGTCTTCTTCCCAATCTTAAAGGAAAAGCTTTCAGCTTCTCACTGTTAAGTATAATGTTGGCTGTGGGTTTGTCATCTATGGCCTTTATTATGTTGAGGTACTTGCCCTCTATACCCATTTTTTTGAGAGTTTTTATCATGAAAGAATGTTGAATTTTGTCGAATGCTTTTTCAGCATCTATGGAGATGATCGTGTGGTTTTTGTCCTCCTCTTTGTTGATGTAGTGGATGATGTTGATGAATTTTCAAATGTTGTACCATCTTTGCATCCCTGGGATGAATCCCACTTGATCATGATGATCTTTTTTTACGTATTTTTGAATTCGGTTTGCTAATATTTTGTTGAGTATTTTTGCATCTGTGTTCATCAGGGATATTGGTCTGTAATTTTCTTTTTTTGTGGTGTCTTTCCCTGGTTTTGGTATTAGAGTGATGTTGACCTTGTAGCATGAATTTGGGAATATCCTGTCCTCTTCTACTTTTTAGAAAACTTTAAGGAGAATGGGTATTAGGTCTTAATGAAATGTTTCATACAATTCAGCAGTGAAACCATCTTGTCCAGGGGTTTTGTTCTTAGGTAGTTTTTTGATTACCAATTCAATTTCATTGCTGGTAATTGGTCTATTCAGATTTTTGGTTTATTCCTGGGTCAGCCTTGAAGGTTGTATTTTTCTAGAAAGTTGTCCATTTCTTCTAGGTTACCCAGTTTTTTACCATATAATTTTTCATAGCATCTCTCATATTCTTAGTATTTCTGTGGTGTCCGTAGTGATTTTTCCTTTCTCATTACTGATTCTGTTTATGTCTGTAGACTCTCTTTTTTTCTTGATAAGTCTGGCTAGGGGTTTATCTATTTTGTTTATTTTCTTGAAGTACCAGCTCCTGCTTTCATTGATTCTTTCTATTGTTTTATTCATCTCAATTTTATTTATTTATGCTTCAATCTTTATTATGTCCCTCCTTCTACTTACTTTGGGCCTCATTTGTTCTTCCTTTTCTAGTTTCATTAATTGTGAGTTTAGACTGTTCATTTCGGATTGTTCTTTCCTGAGGTAGGCCTGTATTGCAATATATTTCCCTCATGGCACGGCCTTCACTGCGTCCCACAGGTTTTGTGGTGTTGAATTATTGGTGTCATTTGTCTCCATATATTGCTTGATCTCTTTTTTTATTTGGGCATTGATCCATTGATTATTTAGGAGCATGTTATTAAGCCTCCATGTGTTTGTGGGATTTTTCGTTTTCTTTGTTTATTTCTAGTTTCATACCTTTGTAATCTGAGAAGCTGGTTGGTACAACTTCAGTCTTTTGGAATGTACTGAGGTTCTTTTTGTAGCCCAGTATATGATCTATTCTTGAAAATGTTTCATGTGCACTTGAGAAGAATGTGTATCCTGTTGCTTTTGGATGGAGCGTTCTGTGGATGTCCATTAGGTCCATCTGTTCTGATACGTTGTTGAGTGCTTCTGTCTCTTTACTTATTTTCTGTCTGGTTGATCTGTCCTTTGGAGTGAGTGGTGTGTTGAAGTCTCCTAGAATGAATGCATTGCATTCTATTTCCCCCTTTAATTCTGTTATTTGTTTCACATATGTATGTGATCCTGTATTGGATGCATAGATATTTATACTAGTCATATCCTCTTGTTGGACTGACCCTTTTATCATAATGTAATGTCCTTCTTTGTCTCTTGTGACTTTCTTTATTTTGAAGTCTATTTTGTCTGATACAAGTACTGCAACTCCTGCTTTTTTCTCCCTATTAGTTGCATGAAATATCTTTTTCCATCCCTTTACTTTCAGTTTGTGTATGTCTTTGGGCTTGAAGTGAGTCTCCTGTAGGCAGCATACAGATGGGTCTTGTTTTTTTATCCATTCAGTGACTCCACGTCTTTTGATTGGTGCATTCAGACCATTTACATTTAGGGTGATTATCAATAGGTATGTAGTTATTGCCATTGCAGGCTTTAGATTCGTGGTTACCAAAGGTTAAAGGTTAATTTCCTTCCTATTTAAGAGTCTAACTTAACTCACTTTGTATGCTATTACAAACACAACCTAAAGGTTCTTCTTTTTTTTTCCTCCTTTTTCTTTTTCTTCCTCCTTCATACTTTGTATGTTATGAATCATATTCTGTACTCTTTGTCTATCTGTTGGGTGACATCTATTTAGTCTTAGGAATACTTCCATCTATAGGAGTCCCTCCAAAATGCAGTGTAGAGGTGGTTTGTGGGAAGTAAATTCTCTCAGCTTTTGCTTATCTGAAAATTGTTTAATCCCTCCTTCAAATTTAAATGATAATCTTGCCGGGTAGAGTATTCTTGGTTCAAGGCTCTTCTGTTTCTTTGCATTAAATATATCATTCCACTCCCTTCTGGCCTGTAAGGGTTCTGTTGAGAAGTCTGATGATAGCCGGATGGGTTTTCCTTTGTATGTGATCTTTTTTGCCTCTCTAGCTGCTTTTAAAAGTCTGCCTTTATCCTTGATCTTTGCCATTTTAATTATTATATGTCTTGGTGTTGTCTTCCTTGGGTCTGTCGTGTTGGGAGATCTGTGCACCTCCATGGCCTAAGAGACTATCTCCTTCCCCAGATTGGGGGAGTTTTTAGCAATTACCTCCTCAATGACACTTTCTAGCCCTTTTTCTCTCCCTTCTTCTTCTGGTAACCCTATAATGCGAATATTGTTCCATTTGGAGTGGTCACACAGTTCTCTCAATATTCTTTCATTCTTTGAGATTCTTATTTCTCTCTGTGCCTCAGCTTCTTTGTATTCCTCTTCTCTAATTTCTATTCCATTTACCATCTCTTCTACTACATCTTATCTGCTTTTAAATCCCTCCATTGTATGTTTCATTTCAGATATGGAATTTCTTAATGATTGAATCTCCATCTTAAATTCGTTCCTGAGTTCTTGAATATTTTTCTGTACCTCTATAAGCATGTTTATGATTTTTATTTTGAACTCTCTTTCAAGAAGATTGTGATTTCAGTTTCATTTGGCCTTTTTTCTGGGGTTTGTGAGATTTTGGTCTGTACCTTCTTTTGATGTTTCATATTTCTGTGTGGTGCCCTCTTGTGCCCAGACACTCTAGTCTCTGGAGCTGCTCAGTCCCTAGAGCGAGGTTGGGGGTCATTGGGGAGTGGAGCTGGTGCCTGGGGCGAGGAAAGATCTGTTTCCTGATTCCCGTCTGCAGTGCCTCTCTCCAGTATCACAGCCAATGGGCCCAGCACACAGGTGTAAGCCTCTGTGCTCAGCGTCTCTAGCTGATATAGGCGGGGCCTCCTTCTGGCTGGCCTGACGCCAGCGCAGTGTCTGCTGGTTTGCAAGCAGTGCTATCAGACCAGGAGGAAGGCTCGGCAGGCTGCATGTCACAGTGGGGGCCCTCATAGCTTAGCAGCCAGCCAGGTGGATAGAGCGCCTGAAGCTCTCGAAAATTCCCAATCTGCTGGGCATAACGCTCTCAGTCAACCTTGTCCAGCTCTCCCTTCTCCTGCACAGCAAGCTCCATGCAACCCCTGCCCCTCAGCAGTCCTCTCACTGCTAGGAAGCCTCTCAGACCACCTGCCTTTCCTCTCTCACAGAGGACCATATGTGAATCCCGTCCTCCACAAACGGCCTGAATGTCAGTCTCTCAGGCACTCTGCCTATCCTAGCTCCCTAACATCCAGAGCACCACACAGTCTAGGCTTCTGCTCGCAAAGCAGATCTCCAGGGCTGGGTGTTCTGTAGTCCCAGGTTTCCACCCCCTCCCTGTTCCATTTCTCTTCTTCTTGCTGGTTAGCTGGGGTGGGGGAAGGGCTTGGGTCCTGCCAGATCAAGGCTTTCATATGTACCCTGTTTCATGAGGTCTGCTCTGTTCGTGATGTCTGTATGCAGTCTGGATCAGCCTTCTTTCCTGTTGCTGTTTTAGGGTTAGTTGTATTAATTAACTATATTTTCATACTATTTGTGGTTTGGGGAGGAGTCCTCTGTCTCACCTCTCATGCTGCCATCTTGAATCTCTCAAAGTAGCTGTTAACATTTTAAAAGACATTTCAACAAGAATATTTTGCTTTTGAAAAATCAGAGGTACTGGCCAAGTGACTCTGTATCCCTGAGTGGAAACTCTGAGACAAAGTTGAGTAGTGGCTGCCTCTGAGTTGATTATTTTTATATCCAGACCACTTGACTCATGTATCTTCCCTGCCTGGCCCTTGTAGGAATTGGAGTTTTTACAAAAGCCAACTCTCCTGTGCAAAATATATTTCCCCTGGCATTCAAAAATCTTCAAAGCATGGCTTATTCATTAATTCATTCCAAATTTATCTTTCATCCCCAAATAGGTTCCTTATTTTCGCACATTGGCGCCTTTGCTAGTACTTTTTTATTTCTTCTAAGATGCCTTCCATCCCAGCTTGACCTGGGAACTCTTCCACACCCTTTAGGGTTTATATGAGGGCCTTTTCAAATCTCCCACAGGTGTAGCTTCCTGTTGACATGCCAAAGCATCTTTTTATTTTTAAGTACCTTCTCTGGACTTTTACAACTTCATACTTTTGCATATTTTAAGTTCTCCTATGATTCATTGCCCTCCTGGTCTATAGTTGTCGGTGGGCCCAGCCTTCCTGTCGTCTTCACCAAGGCACTAGACATGAGAATGAAGAAGCTCTCCTGACCCTCTAGACCAGCCTAGTCACCAGATAAATGCCATTGAGTTAATGTCTCAGTAATGCCACATGGAGCAGAATTGCCTGGCTAAGACTTGCACAGATTCCTGACTTTGGTGACAATTGTGAGATATAATAAAAGAGTTGTTGTTTTAAGCCGCTTAGTTTTAGGCCAGATTTTTACATAGCGAGAGATAACCAAAACAGCTGGGAAAATTAAATGCCTTTAATCTTGTTATTTTACTCAATCTTTTAATTAAATTTGAATATATATATATATATATATATATATATATATATATATATACACACATACACACACACACACACACACACATGCACACACAAGTTAAAGAAAGGGGAGGGAATTAATATTTATTGAGCTCCTAATTTGATTTCTATCTAGCACTTTTACATGCATTATCTTGTCTACTACTCAATCCAGTTTGTATTATTACCTACATTTTAAAAAAGAAAAACCTAAAGCCCAGAGAAGTTAAGTACTTTGCAATGATCAGACAGCTCGAGTCAGGGAAATGGGAATGGAATGCCCAGTCTTGTTATCTAGCTAGAAAATCCATGTTTTTATCACCATCTCACATCTCTATACCACCTTTCTTGGTGATGGTAACGTGATTTATATTCCACTTAATGTGACATCATATATGGCTTTTCTTATTGCTGCAAGGCCTTCAAAACCTTCCTTTTAGACAGCTGCATATTATTCCAACTATAGTTTACATACCATTCCTATTGTTGAGTATTTACATTTCTTCCAAATCTTTTGTCATTAAAACAAATTCTGACAGTTGCATCAGGCCAATATATAACAGGATGTCTAGAGGGACAGGTGGGCCATTTTTATTACCAGAAATATTATCTACATGACTCCTCCTCCATCCCTCTCACTCCCACCCATCCTCTCTGCGTTCATGAACCTGGTTACACGGTCACCTAAGGAGAGCATAAGAGGTGGAGCAGAGAAGCAGAAGAAAAACAATTCCTTGAAACTCACACCCATTCAGTCCAGATGAGTTAATCACCTTTTATCAATTTAATGCTGACTTCATCAGTCTTAAATAGCTTTGACAGCTGGAAAATTAAGATGTGTCAGGAATCTAGTTGGTTTTGAAAAGATTTTAAATCCTCTTATTTAAAAAGGGCCTGGTAAAAGGTTTTTAAATCCTGTTAAGAATTTTAGTCTGTATCCTGAGAGCAATGGCAGCTCCTGAATGGTTTTAAACAGAGGAGCGTCATCAGGGATGACACCTAATCACCCTGGTTTGGAGAGCACTGGTGGGATTTAGAGATTGATGGGACAGAGGGCAGGGCACAGAGAGGACTCCAGCATGACCCTAGGATTTTGCCCAGGACAGCTGGGTGGGTAAGATGGGGACAGAAAAGTAATTACCTTTTGGACCAGGTGAGCTAGGGGCACCTGAAGGCAGGGCCTGCGGCGGGCAGAATTCCAGATGCTTACTGCCCACGGCTCTTGCTGGATGGCTACTTGGTCACACACACTCCGCCACAGGAGGGAGGGTTCTTTCCCAATCTGGAAGATTGTGGAAAGCCACAGCTAGCCCAGCAGTCCTGGGCACACTGGGGAGACCCTGAGCCCATGATGCCTCAGCAACCCATGAGATCGCTAACCCGTTCCTTCCTATGGGACTATCCCATCATAACTCCGGGGGAAATGTGTTCCCAGCCCAGGACCAATAATCAGTCAAAGGGAGAAATAAAGTGGGAGAAACCCATTTATTGCTTACAAGCAATCGTCTACTCCTGCTCATCCATGTCTCTTGTGACCCAGCTGCCAAAACCCCACAAAACTTCTCCCATCCAGGTGCATACTTGCTCTCCACACCCCTTGTAATCACCTATTGATATGGATATGCACTAAGGCCAGAGGAGAGATTCTGGAAATACCGCAATTTTACTCACACCATTCTTCACCATGAGACCGCTAACTCCTTCTTTCCTATGGGACTACGCCATCTTCAGGGGCTGCTTATCTCTGGAGCCATTAAATTAAAAGATTCTTACTGATTTTTCTACTTAAAGCACCACCCCAGATGTAGCCTCAGTTCCTGTCCCCCTCATCCCTTACCCAGGATCTACAGCCCACCAGAGACAGGTGCCGAGCTGACTAGCACAGGCTCACATCAGTGATTTGAGGAACAAAGACTTCAGAAATGCTGGTGAGGCAGTTTAATCCCATCTGGGCATTTGAGAAGATGGAGAAGTGATAGATTTTCCCCTGGGCCCTAAGAACAGGTTGACTTCTGCGGCTGCCTAGGAGGAGGCGGAGCATCTTAAGCAGAGGGAACACTAGTGCAAGGATCCAAAGAGGAGAAAATACAGGGCACACTTTGCAGTGGCACGATCCTTTCCAGATGCCAGGAGTACAACTGTTTGTCCTGCTCAGGCTCAGGATTGTGAGGATCTGGGGCAACAATCTAACCTTGGCAACAAGAAATTTCCTGTGACATCATTTGGTAAAAATGCTAGGAACTAACTTGCCCATCCCTACCTCCCAAAAGCAACTTTCTAGAACCTTTGAATGTCTATTTTTTGTACTAGCTTCATGTCTCCCTGCCTCTTAACTTCCTTACCTGTATTTTCCCTTTTCGCCTTCTATTTAGCCTTTCACTTGGAGATAAGGCATGTAAAAATAAACAAACCTATAAAACACTAGAGCTATCATCTTTTGAAACAAATCTAGTGTCCATCAAATCTTCAGAGGCGCCCGTGGTGCTTGAGGTGGAGCTAGATGGGGCAAGGGAGGCCCAGGAAAGGACCCCACCTGAAGTGCAAGAAGGAGCAAGCCAGGCCAGGGGACTCTAGGGACTGTGTTTGGAGTGAATTGGGACTGAAAGCACAGGATGTCCTCAGGGACCTCAGAAAGTTAGTCTACTTACATACTTCAGGTCAGCTTCAACTGAGGCTGGTCAGATGCCAGCTCATTTTCATCCAAATGTTATATTCCAGGGATAAGAGAAGAGATTTCCAGACCTCACATTTTCCACACTCAGGTTATGAGATTCCCTTTTGTTCAGGCTTTCTTGGGAAATGTGAGGGGCCTAGGGACCTGGAAATTGGGTGACAGCCATCAGGGAGCAGTGGCAGATACAACTGATTAGGTTGCTGTGGTTTGGCAGGGTGAGGGCGTGGTAGGCTGGGATCTGAGCAGCTTTGCCCAGGATGTGGGGGAAGAGGGCAGGGAGGGGCACAGCCTCCTAAGAGCCTTTCATTAACTTCACCATCGGACTGAGAATTTACAAGTTGAGTTATTCTTCACTGAGCTGTGTTTGGCAGCAGGTTCAATACATAACCTATAATTGTATCTTACTGCTTTACATAAATTTACAATTGTTTACAAATACATGACGTGCTTTCTGTTCCTCCAGGGCCAGACCCACAGATGCCCATGAGGAGGAGATTTGCCAGCAACCAGGGAGAGAGCCCCAGGCAGCCTCACAGAACTTTTCCAGTTCCTATACTTTTGGCCTTCCTCGGGCTGGGCTTCCCGTGCGGGGAGGTTCACCTGAGGCCAGTCCGGAGGGTTGCTGGAGTCGGGGGCAGGCCCCAGAATCACACACCCAGGATTAAATCCAGTCAGGAAGATAGGCCACAGTCATCAAAATTCTTCCTTCCGCTGTGTAATCATTTGCCAGGAGGCTAATCGATGATTACTTAAGGCCACCCCCTGCTCCTCCCTCAAACCGCCCCCACATCCCACCCCGGGCTGGGGAGTAGGTCAGTAGATCCAGTTCTGTTTGGGCTGAGAGGGAGTGATTCCCCAGCTCGAAAGACTGAGTGGGATAGCTGGCATCAATGAAGTACTCAGGGACCACTAAAGGGTCACTAGGCAGTTGGGGTGCTTTCGGTGGCTATTTTGATCCAGCCATTTTGAGGTGAGGGATGGTTTAGCACGAGCAAAAGCTGTATAACAGAGAGATTTGAGAGAAGATACTAAAATACCAAGCGATTTCATATTGAGTAACTGCAAATATGTAACAAAGCATGAAACTTTAATTTTTTTCATCAACAAATATTTAGTGATTGTCTACTCTGAGGCAGGCACTCACTTGGTAGGCACTGAAGCCAATAATGAATGAGCAGCCAGTCAGAAAGGGCAGATAAAAGGAACAGTCACCAAAACCCCTCACATAACTCTAATTCATGATACATGCCTTAGCAATAACATTAATACTATTAGTAATCATAATACCCAACATTAATTGACAATGAGCTGAGTTCACCCCCTCACTTAGTCCTTACAGCCCTAAGAGGAGAGTGTATTTATCATCCCCACTTTACAGATGAAAAAACCCTCAGGTGCAAAGAAGTTGTGTGATTTGCTAGGAAAAGGCAGAGCTGTGATTTGAACCTAGGTCTGACTCCAGAAGGCATGCCCTGGACCATGAAGTAAAGAGCAGGCTGCCCAACGTAAAGAACAGAACTTGTCTTTGGCATGAGGAAGATTGCTCTGCACTCCCCACACCCTCACCATTTCCCTGCTTTTTTGGCCCCAGTAGGATTGGGGTGGCTCTGAGTCAGAAGCAGAAAATGCCAGACCATTTCACATCTACTTGCTGGGTCATGATGTAGGGTTAGGAATGGAGTTATGGTCAGGGACAAGATAATCCTGCCTTGCCAATGTAATTATACCCCTTGAACTCTGTGATCAAAATGATTGAGTCAGAAGGTTTTGCTTTGTGCCAGAGTCATCTGACTGGCCTGGCTTCCACAGAGGCCACCCAGGGTAGTTTTACCTTGATGAATTTACCACAGAGCTGAACTATGTCACAGTCAAGTCGGTGTTCTGAGGTTCATCTGCCTGGAGAAGCCTGATTCCCAGCAATCCAACCCACAGGCGGCTGAAGTATATAACCAGATACCGACTAACAGTTTGGGCTTAGTCCTTCAGTGCCTAGAATGCTCCTCCCTCAACTAGGGCTCTCTTTGCTCATTATCAGCAATCCCATGAAGCCAGATCAGTCATCAGCAGGCTGGTTGGTGAGTTTATCCCAAGAGTTAAGGGAAGTAGATTTCAGCCAAGTCTGGCTGGGGCTTAGTGAGTTGTCCCTGCCTCACAGCAGGGCACATCTGCAGGAGCTTCAATTTCATGTTGCACTTTCCAGGACAGTGGGTAAAAGTGCCAACTTCTGGCCTCTTGGTGTTACCCTGCTTCTTTCTCCTTCCTCTTTCTATTCTCTAGCTTCACGCCTCATCCTTGTTTTCTGCATTCTCCATACAATTGATTAGGTTGTTGATCTTTCAGTGGTCATCACTTTTCAGCCCTGCCACCTGAGATTCCATCAGGGAGGTCACCTTGATGGGTGGGTTGGTTGTTCCAAGCTCTTCCTTCATTTACAGAATTTTTTTTGTTTATTCTCAGATACATTAGGTTGAATCAAATGACCTTGCTGTTTTGATAGGTCAGAAACTGTCAAGTAGCAGCAACTTGTCATGTGGTTCCACAAACAGCAGACCAAATCCATTAGGGGTGGATTATGAGTCCAAACGAGTCCAACTCCCTTTCTGTAAGCCTTGGTGGTAGGGGTATGTGTGTGTGTCTGTATGGAGGGTCATGCATGGCAGCCCTTTTCCTCTTTCTGGAAAGTCTTTTCTGGTTAGCCAGTGGCGTCTGAGGCCTTGCTCTTCTTGCTATCCATTCATCCTCCAACTGAGGTCTTACTGTCAGGGATGAGCTAAGGAGGAACTTGAGGTGGAAGAAGAAAGTCAAATTCTTTGTTACACATGACAGAATATGTGTTCTAAAGCCAATAAGGAACAATTTGAAGAAAGACTTTTAGATAGTCCGTGGTTCATGCATTCCCATTAATGTGGAAAACTGGGGACTTTTCACCTTTGAGACACATCCGTCAAGTGCCTTGTGATACGGGCTATATGCCCAAAACCATTCCTACCTTCGAGGGCTTTCTGTGCTATCGTTGCATATGAACACTTTATATCTGGTTTGGATAGTAAGCTCTATGAGGGGGTGATCCACATCTGACTTGCTTATCCTTAACTCTTATCATAGGGCCTGGTATACACTAAGGGCTCATCCAATAAATGTTTTACATAAGTGAATGAAGTAGTTAAATAACAAACAAATCATGGAAATACCAAGAAGGGATCAAATACCATACCAAACAAAAGCTCTCTGGATCCCTGGGGTCAGGAACCAGGCTGCCTATAGTCAGTGAAGGCTCCTCAGAGGCGACTTGAAAGTAGTTTTGCTCCGCGATTGGAAAAGGTTGGTGGAACAACAGCCCAGGCAGCAGCAGTTTGTCTCAGCAATGAGAGAGGAAGCCACAAATGAAAAGAAGGCACAAATGAAAAGCTGCTCCCCATTTCCTGGCAAACTCTTTGGCCAGCATGAGCTGCATTCCTTTGAGCTGAGCATGTGTGGAATTTCCAGCCTAGGTAGCAGAATGGAACTTGAAACAAATAGCTCAGCAAAAAAAAAAAAAAAAAAAAACCCAGGGACAGTGGGGCTGGGCCCAGCTGCCCTTTGCCAGCCCTTGAGCTCATGGAATACTGGAGCTCAGTGAGGCTTGTCCAGGGAGATAAATGATACCTTTTGGATTGTATCACTTCAGAGGACTCAAAGAGAAATTTCCATGTTCAAAGACCATTAGGATCATCACAAGATGTGCTACATACCCAGGAATGGTCTGAGTCCTCACCACTATACAACTTTCTGACTAGCAAGGACAAGAGAAGGTCTGTTTTGCTTAAAAATGCAGAAGGTCCAAAAAATTAGAAAGTAGAGGGAAAGACACCTTCATAAAGAGGAAGCTGAAGGATACTTCAAGATGAGAATGGGGTGATGATGGAAGGGGTGGTGATGGCAGGATTCAGGGTCTGGGTAACTAATCTATGTAAAAACTGATGGGAATATATGCTGTTGGTTTCAGGCAGGGGGTTCAAAAAGGAAAGGACCAGCTTCATGGAGGGCAGAATAACTATAATCAGTGACACAACCCCAAAGATATAGGTCTCTCTAATGGCCTGACCTGAATTTCTTATATACAATCAAGTTCTGGGAACAAGTCATCAATTACATTGAGAAACGCAATGGGGAATTTTGCTGGGTTGACCCTCAACTGTTTCTTCTCTCATTTTCCCAAGTCACTAATTCATTCAAGACACTGATAAGGGAGGACTGACCTCCAGTTATCCATATCTAGATCTCCTCTAGATTATGAAGGAGTTGAAGACAGCATTGATGAATTATTCAAACTAGAATAAGGCACACTGCCTTAAACATATCTAAATAGGTGCTTCATAGTTGAGGAAGGTAGGGAAAAAGGAAGGGAGGAAGGGAAAGAAAGGAAGAAAAAGAAATCTAACCAGAGATGTTAAGGGAGGTGGGCATGGAAGGCAATACTGAACTTGACCTGCGTCACAGGAAAACAAGTGATATCACAGAAGTTCCTAGGGTCTATCATGGGTGGTTAGGGGCAGTTTATGTTTGGAAAATTACATGTAAGCTTCTTGTTGGTTAAAGCTAAGTCCTTGATTTACTTCTTTGACATATTTGACTTCCTTAATAGAAGTGGAGGTAGGGAAGGTGTGAAGACAAAGTTTTAATGGGGAAACTGTACAGGAAAAGACACAATAGTTCATTTACTGGCTGTATAATGGGATGAGAATAACATACATCCCAGTCATTCTCCTCTGTCCTTATAAACAGGAAGTGGGAAATTTAATACCTTAGGTTATGTCTAACCTAAGGATTCATTTCATTCTCAATGCCCAGAGGGTAGTTAAGTGGTAAAGCCAGATTAGTATGGGCGTTTTGTCCTCATCCCTACTAGGCCATTCACCTCCTTTTGTCAGGGATAAAAGCTAAGGATAAATTATAAACTGCCCATCATCATTCAGACTCAATCCAGGGCAGGGGGCACGATTTAAACTTAAAAAAAAAATTATCTTGCATCCAATGTGTGTTAAGCACTGCGCTGAGCAGCTAACAGGTACTTTCCCCACATAGCCTGCAGGAGCTAATATCCCCATTTACAGATCAGGAGCTTAAGGGTCACATTTATTTAGCTTGACCTGGGTAGACTTATCTAGTAAAGGATGAGTTCAGACAAAATCAATCCCCTTGTACCTACCAACCGGCTTACTAAATGAGACCTAAACTTAAGCCCACTGTTCCTCTCATTTTCATAATAATAATGCCGTAAGATGAAAATTTGTAATTGCCAAACCAGAAGAGTGGAAGAACAGAAGCAGGCAGAAAACATAGCTAGTTTAACATAGTGCCTTTCCGTTTTGCCAAAGTTCAAACGACAAGGCCGCAGTTCACTCTGGGTGAGCGGACACGCCTGTACCCCACGCATGCGCCTATACGAAACCCACCCTCCCCTGCGACCCGACCTCTTTGGCCAAGTCACAAACCAACCCTCTAAATGCCCACCCTCAGGCTAAACCCTCGGCCAATCGGGAAATAGGAGCTATCATGTACGTCACTTATTTAGCATACACTCTCCTCTCCCCGCCCACCACGCCACGGCCCCGCCCCGCCTGAAGCCGGGATTTGTCGCCTAAGTGCTTCGCCCTGTCATCTGATTGGCTTCTTTACCAGCTCCGCCCCATCTACCGCCCACACCACAGCTCTCCCACAGCGCCGGGCGGAGCTAAGTACGCAGGCGCCGGTGCTGCCGCTCTCTTCAGGTGGCCCGCCCGCCCTCCTCCCCCTTCCTCCCCGCCCCACCCCTTCTCCCCTCCACGCCGGGCTTGCGCGCGCGCGTCTTCCTTCTGCATGCGCCGCCACTTGCCGAGGACTCTCGCTGGAGCCTCTGGCCGGCTCTTTCCCTTTCTCCTTCGGCTTCGGAGCCGGCGGGATCCTGCAGCGCGGTCGCAGCAGTAGCGATAGTGCCGGCGGGCTTGGGCGGCGGCGGAGGCGCGCGATCCCCCTGGCGGACCGTACCACCTCCCGCCGGCACGCGGGGGGAACCTCCCGCCCAGCCGCACACGCCTCGGCGACCCCGCGGAGCTGAGGCTAAGCCGCGCCCGGGAGCGTGAGCGCGTAGCCGGCCTCGACCCCGAGCTCTGAGCGCCGCTGGCAGCGCCCGCCGCGGGCCCCACCCATCCGGGCCGAGGAGGCCGCGACCATGGCCGAGACGGAGGAGCGGAGCCTGGACAACTTCTTCGCCAAGAGAGACAAGAAGAAGAAGAAGGAGCGGAGCAGCCGGGCGGCGAGCGCCGCG